>VWZZ01001193.1:150184-160485 GCA_013399095.1 Psophia crepitans
TTTCCCAGGTGCAAGACCTTATACTTGTCCTTGTTGAATCTCATCAGGTTCCTCCCCGCCCAGCTCTCCAGCCTATCTAGGTCCCGCTGAATGGCAGCACATCCCTCTGGTGTGTCAGCCACTCCTCCCAGCTTAGTGTCATCAGCAAACTTGCTGAGGGTACACTCTGTTCTCTCATCAAGGTCGCTGATGAAGATATTGAATAGCACCGGACCCAGCACCGACCCCTGAGGGACTCCACTAGTCACAGGCCTCCAACTAGATTCGGCCCCATTGACCACAACCCTCTGACATTACCAAATATTTGAGAACATCTCTTCAGAGAGAAGGGAATGCATGCCTGATTTTCACAGACTTGGAAATACTCACTGTTTAATATTTAGATTCTTGCATCTCTGCTATTCCAAGCAATTGGCCAATTACTCTTACAGAGATCAGTACTGAGGTAGGGGTGACAGGAAAAATCAAACACTTTGTAAGGCTACAAATGGGCATTGTGTAGAGGGGTATGGGGAAGTGCTCCAAGAAACTCAGTGATGCTCCTGGAGGAGGAGGGAAAAAGCGGCAGGTGCTTCAGCTAGGGATGTTCAAAGGTTCCTCTTTCTCTGCATCCAGATTCTGCTGAGTACATACACACATCCACAGCTTCATGCAGGAGCCCCCGGTCCAATGCCACCATGCAGCAAGGTTGGGGTAGAAATTTCACACTCAGTAAGCTGCATTGCACTCTTGCTCTGCTGCAGTGGCAGAGACAGAGCAAGATCCTTTATAAGACGCTGGAGGAAACCCTTGGAAGTAAGTGAAGATACCCAAAAGATCCCTGTCTCGCTGCCATACCAGCTGATCTGGCAGATGATGAAGTGGTAGCCTGGAATGACACTAGTCCATTGGTGACAGAAATGAGAGCCATTGTCCCTCTCACAGTAGGAAGCTGAGCCAGAAAAGCCGAAATGCTTACTCATGCCAGGTTTTTGATGACCTTGGGTTCTCATTGGCTGGAGTTCCTCTGAATGGGTTTCACTCCTATTCCCCTAAGTTTGGAAAGCTTTTAAAAAACAAGATCTGGGAAAGGAAAGTTATGCATCACAGCAGGACAGTTAAGGTGCAAAATAACAGCTTTTAAATCAAATGTTCTCTCTCTCCTCTCCTCCACATAGAAGCCAAGTTATGGCCTCCTTCTCTTGTTTTTCTTCAGGTCCGTTCCTGAAACTTTTTTGCTTCAGTGCCTTGTGTACCACTGTTGCCAGCTTCCTCAGGGAGTCTGGCACACTGGTACAAAATATTTTGGGTCAGCAATGTCAGACAGCATAAACACCATCATCGTGGATTTTCTGCTGCAGGGGACATTTCGGAAGAATGGCCTGACACATTTTCCAGGTTTACTGGCCTGAGCATACAAAATAGAAAGCCCAGAGCACTAAATTTTCCTGCCTGATTTTTCTCAGTTTGCAAGACTGAGCCATCCACTAAGACCTCATTACCATCTTGTCTCTGAGACAAGTTTTAAAGATGCTCTGGAAGGCCTAGCATACATAGGTTACAAGAAAAGGCCTAGACATCATATGGCGATTGGGGGACAGATTGCCGAGACAAAGGAGAGGCAATGACAGCATCAGCTACCAAGGAGTTAGATGTCTCCTATCCTCCTGCAGCTTGAATTAAGGATGGGAAAGCATCTGACTGTTGCAGCTAAATGTTCTGAGTTGCTCTGTTACTGGCTTTATATTCTATTTTTATATTAAGTGAATGACATTGGACTGAACTATTGTTTGGGGCTTTTGTGTGCCTTGACTACTATGCCTGTCCATGAGCTTATCTCTGTCTGGCAGCATGCTGCTAATTGAGTTGAGGGACACAGACTACGAAACACGGTGGGCCATGCAGCACAGCAAAGCAGGAACAGCAGAGCACCAAACCGCATTACCCAGAAGCCCCAGCTGCAATAACTGCAAATCAAATGAGTCTTAGAAATGTTTCTAACACAACTTCCTTCGAAGGACATTCACAAATTTGCGTAAAGCCATTTGAAGGTAAACTTTAAAATTCATACATTGTCTTTGCTAAAATTTGTGAAATAAAAGTGTAGGACACTTGAAAGTCAGTCTGTAAATCAGCAGTCAAGGGCCCAGCAAATCCTGTAAAGAAGTAAATTGAATTTAGAGTATGTAAAGAGCCTAAGGTAAGAGAATTAATCATTCATGTCAATGCTTAAACATCCTGCGTAGGAATTTCCAGGAAGGTACCTTTCTATGCATCACCAACACTGTTGTGTCCAGAGAGATGAAAGATCAAGGAGTTCACTTCCAAACTTGACAAAATCTCAGGGATACTCAAGAATTAGGATCTCTCAGACAGATATGCACTGTCCCCACAAAACCTTCCCATTTCTTTTAAAAGGAGGAGAGGAATGTGTTATGTCCTCTGAATGAATTTTTAGAGACCTCCAAAGAATAGAAATGGGAGAAACTTCTAAACCTGCGGTCATGCCTTTTGCCTGGACTGAACACACTGTTGTGATATTTCCTGCCTTCCCATCTGAAATCAGTGAAGATCAAAAGACTGTAGGGGAGAGAAAAAATTGAAGCAGCAAAAAAACCCCCAGTGAAATAATTGGACTTCAGCCAGGGTCAACCCACCACATCACCCTTCCTTCCACCTGACCAAATTCCCTTTTCTCACAGGCATTCACAGCAAATATATTACATCCTCCAAAGGTGATGTAGCTGAAAGTGAATTTCTAACATCAGGAAGATTGCACTGTCCAGAAACAGCCTCTGTAGTCTCT
This sequence comes from Psophia crepitans, assembly GCA_013399095.1. Lineage (NCBI taxonomy): Eukaryota > Metazoa > Chordata > Aves > Gruiformes > Psophiidae > Psophia > Psophia crepitans. The sequence goes on from VWZZ01001193.1 coordinate 152,970, forward strand.
AATACAGGGTTTCTAAGTAGGGAACTGATAACATTAATTCGGTGGCTAGGAAGATTCTTACCGCGAACTGAAAAGAGTTATTCTTTACCCAAGGCTTGAACCCATTTTGGACTTTTGGCAGCTAGATTGTTGGGTTGTTTTTTTTTATTTTTGACCATATATTGCAAAAGAATATTATTTTTAAAACAATGCCAATACTTCCAACCTAATCTAGCACTTTCAGATAGGTATCACTGCAAAGTGAAAAAGCAGTTCCCAATTTGGACTGTATCTTCTTCGCCTGTGCCATCTCAAACTTCATCACACACTCACCTTTATGTGTGAACACGAGCGCTTCATGCAACGATCTCAGTTTTCACATGCAGTGGGACATTCAGAAGAAAAGTTGCATGGTGTCCATAGTCAAAGACTTGTAACTGTGTAAGGAAAGGGTGCATGGCTGCACACGACCTAGAAGAACATTGCTAGTACACTCCAGGTCCAGGTAACAGTTCAATGGGTTTTCCATTATAAGTAATGATGGGAGTCCTGATAATGCAGCTCCTGTGGAGCCAGATATATGGCTCAATTCTGGCAGATTGAGTGGGTTCTCTGGATTACAGGAGATAAATATTACCACTGTAAGAGCCCTTTCCTGAATTTTCTGGCATTAACTCCACAGAGAGCTCTATCATTTTGCGCCTGAGATGGTCACAGTATTGGCTGTGACACAGGGCACTTGACTCAGGATTTTTCCAGCTAAAAGCAAGAAGTATTACAGCTAGCATGGAAGAGAAATCTTTTCCAAATAGTGTTTAATCACTGGCTACACTGCAGAAAATCAGACTAAGATTTCAGATCCTTGCTTTGAACTACGTAGTTGTTGGTTTGGGGTTTTTTTTTTAATCGAGAAGGAATTTTTGAACTTTTTCTAATTTTTATATAAGTGAAGAATGCAGAGTCATCACTGCATCTTACTCTCTGCAACAACACTACACATCAGTTTTTCTTAACAAACTGGTCCTGTTCATAAATCCAGTGGTGCTGCAAGACAAGCATACATCAATCAGCCAGGAAAGGATCTCTTGCTATGCAGAATACAAAGCAGATGAGCTGCTCTCACTTTATTCACAGGAAGAGAAGAGAAGGAGAAGAAAGGATCTGTGTTAAAAGATACAAGGGCTAAACTCGTTACAGCAGCTGTGACCCCAGTTACAGAGCTAGTGTGGAGCCATACTTTTTTCTTGGGATAGACAAATTTACACAGACAAAATACTGTGTTAATAGACAGACAAAACTTCTCTGCAAACTAAGCCAGATTTTGAGTCCAGTTTGACTTCAGACTGTTCCTACAAACCTTTTCTTACATCAGACTTAATCTTTACTTCATGCTCCATAGATAAGCAGGCTGTGGTTTGACACTGATGATCAGTCAAGCAACAAGGCTTCACAGCTCTGGCCCATTGTCAGTACCCCATAAAATAGCATTAGCTGGAGGCCAGGGGTGCTGAAGGCAGAATACTGTTGATTATCTTTTTCTACAAAAGAACTGTGGATGTCTTAGAGGCTTTAGATTATGTCAGATAGAATCATAGAATGGTTTGGGTTGGAAGGGACTCCAAAGATCATCTCGTGCCAACGCCCCTGCCATGGGCAGGGACACCCTCCATCAGACCAGGTTGCCCAAAGCCCCATCCAACCTGGCCTTGAACAATGCCAGGGAGGGGGCAGCCACAGCTTCTCTGAACAACTTGTTCCAGTGCCTCACCACCCTAGAGTAAAGAATTTCTTCCTAATATCTAATCTAAATCTCCCCTCTTTTATTTTAAACCCGTTCCTCCTTGTCATATCACTTCCTGCTCTTGTAAACAGCCCCTCCCTGCCTTTCCTGTAGGCCCCCTTTAGGTACTGGTAGGCGACAATTAGGTCTTCCCGGAGCCTTCTCTTCTCCTGGCTGAACAACCCCAACTCCCTCAGCCTGTCCTCGCAGGAGAGGTGCTCCAGCCCTCTGATCAGCTTTGTGGCCTCCTCTGGACTGGCTCCAGCAGCTCCATATCTTTCCTGTACTGGGCCCTCCAGAGCAGTACCACCACTGAGACCCCACCACTCCAGGTGGGGTCTCAGAAGAGCAGAGTAGGAGAGAATCACCTCCCTCACCTGCTGGCGACACTATTTTTCATGCAGCCCAGGACACGGTTGGCTTTCTGGGCTGTTATATAGATATCCCACGAATATAGCCATTTTTAAACTTACCAATGTAGGGAGTCTTGTCTCTGTCAGAATCCCACCCACAGGATTCGCTTTTATGAGGTAATGATGGACATCCTGGTGTAACTTCACTCTCTAGCTACTGCTCCATAGTGACACAGATGTCCCACAGGTTGTGCTACATATTTGCCAGCTCTGTATGGATACTGAAGATTCCCCATGACATCTCACAGCACACTAGGTGCACATGACTCAAGTCCTAGGTCTTTGCGTTTTTGGAGGAGATGACTCCATTATACCCATTGAGAGTATCACCAGAGTCCTGGTGCTGAACATGGTGTCACGTGGAGGGAAAATGCATTTTGGATGTCAACCTGAGAGCATGGTCTCCTAATCACATCTTCCCCAGCTGGCCAAATGCTCGCTGCCACGCCCTTTCTCACAGTGCAGAAATGAAACCACTCCCCTGTAACTCAGCTGCGTACCAGTCAAACCACTGCCACAGGTCTTATGCCCTTTAGTACCTGCATTTCAAAATATATTTGAGGGCTTCTCCTCTCTCATAGTTCTATATGAACATTGTGAAAATTTTTTTAACAATTTCTTGGGAAGAAAGAAGATGGACACCAAGTGGATTTCAACCCTAAAATGTCAGCTGCTGCCTTTATGGTTTAACACAAGATACGTGGTCTGGATAGAAATGTGAGGGGGATGCTTAGAGGCAAATCCGTTTATAATAGTGTTTTTTCGGCATCTCATCTTTGAACTAATGAGACTATGTCAATAGCTTTAAAGAGGCTGTGTCATGAGGAATTTCTATAGGATCAGCACCATCACAGGAAAGAGAATTGAAGGTTCTGTAACTCCCAGTGAGCTGCAGACCAATGACACTAACACAGCCACTAAGGCCAACACAGGAACAGATGAAGCATATAGTACAGATAAGTTATGTGTGCTCCTTTTTCACCTCCAGTCCACATTCATTAGTAAATTATGAGTTGCGTTAGCATAGCAAATGAATCACATCTTCCTTGAAGGTGAACTTTGGATAAGCTCTGTGGAGGTCACTGTATCCTCAGAAGTCTGATTTACACAAATAAACAATTGCACATGGTATTTGTACCTATGTAAATCTGATGCTGTTTTTAAGTATTTCGGCTGCTTTGCATTACCAAAAGCAATTAATCAGCATTCAAAATTCAGAATGATCATCTGTAAGAATGTGATATTTCATTTGAATTCTGAAGTTGAAGTCTTTGGAGGAGGTTATCAGCCTTTTCCAGACCTGCCCAGTTTTATTCCTGAAGTGTTTCACTGGCAGCTGCAACAATGCTTCTCAACACAATGCATGATGGCCCTTTTGCTCAACCAGCTCGTTAATATCTCAGATTACATTAGTCCTGTTTAACCTGACAGTTTCAAACAAAGAAAATTCTATCAAACATCCAGGAAAAAATGGCAATATGGAAAGGAATATTTCTATTTTTTCTTCTTTGGAGAAAGACCTCTCTGTAGTTGAGTAAGTAATCTGAAACAGCACAGAATTCAGCATACATAAGTACATTTAGAAAAATAAAACCCAACTTGCAGTAATGAGAAATTCTGCATGCAGAATACAATCTAGCAAAGCAGTTACATCTGCACGCAGCAGCTCTGTTGGGACTTATATATTTGTATCCTCAAAGAATATGAATCTTTGGTTCTCCTAAGCGAAGCAGCTGGTTTTACCGAGGGAAGGCCCTCTATAGGAGGATGCTAAACAATTTTTGGGCACAGCATGACACAGCCTTGACATAACTTTCCTATTCTTATTCAACATCCATGGGAACAGGAATTCCTGTCCCCAGTTCAAGCTTTGCAACCTTCTTCTGTTGCGGCATCCATGCAGAGAGTGGCTGAAATCTCAATGTTACAATGAATCTGTAAGAATGGAGAGTTAAATCCATTTTCAGGTATAGCATGACATCTTCTCAGCCAGCCAATAAAGCTCATTCAGTGAATTGAGCTGCCCTCTGAGCTCCACAGGCTGCACCAACTAGATTAGTGGGATAACAGATACTTACCTCATACGTATGCACGTAGATATTTAGATGCCTGAATTGAATTTCTTAATCATGAGTTGAATCTCATCTCATGTAGGTGAAGAAACACAGAAAGCAACAACACTGATGCTGTGCTCACAGCATACAGTGCCTCTGCGAGTCCTGAATACTGGGATGATGAAGCATCTTTGCATCCGACATGCAGAGCTTTTCCCTTTTCCTGTAAAATCAAGAGTGCTGCAGAGGGATGAGCGTCAGGTTTGGGTTTTTTTTATTGACCTTTCAGGTAACTGTGATGGTTGACACAGACATCTTAAGTGTGGGGGAAGTCAGATTTTTCTCCATCCACACCCCACCAGGACATCTCCAGGGATGGGGTGGCACACTAACCATGTGACTAGAGAAAACATTAGTCGGTGAGCACTAGGCAGAAACTCCTTCCGGGGTGAAAGATGTACTGAATGAACCAGACCATCTCTCCAGTATCTCAATGCGCTCATTACATAGGGATATTAGCCTTGGCTATCTACAGTATCGCCTGTACATCTGTATTTGGTATAGCATGGCTTCAAGTTTTTCTCCACATTGATTAATTATTTAGGTCATAGGTTATAACTGTTCCAGTGATGTTACAGTGACTTATGAGACTTACAAGAAGTCATGATCAAGATGCTCACAAGCAATTGCACATTAATTTTTCTACTGCTTACCAGCAGCAGTAGTCCTGTGAAGGCTCAGAAGTCTGGTCTATACTCAGAGTAGTCCATATTTTTTAAGAACAGGAAATTAAGGAGAGGGACAAGATTGCTCCTCCAGCATCCCTCTCTCCTAATTTTTTTCTAAGGGACTAATTGAAAATGCCTTTAAATCAATGAGAACATTTTAACTGGCTTCAGTGAGCACTGGAACTCAGCCTTACCCTTTTGACGCTTAAGGTTTCTGCCTGTATTTGGATTCAATAAAAATTAGGCCAGATGCGTATGAAATACAGGCTGGGATTCACCTCAACTTCTTGCAGACACTGCTGGTCCAAGTGTCTGTATCTCAGCATGCCTGGCTTGCTTTAAAGCAGTGGGGGAAACGAGGGACCTCAAAAGCATGATTCATCTGCTCTATTTCAGGTATCTACTTTAGCAGGAACTATGTATTAGAAGTGCCTACTTCTCCAACTGCAAAAAAGAGACCCAGGTGACTAGGTCAGATGAATCGCACTCACAATGTCAGATAACAAGCAGTGAATCAAACCCAGCATTCTCTTGCAATGTTGGGAACGATAAAAAGAAGTAAAACAGTAAAAAGCTTTCCACTGGGCCCCAGGGCACAAATGTCTAAACACAACCTTTAAGAATGGGGGGGAGAAAAAAAAGGGTTGTGTTTTCTTACTCTGTCTTACCAGCGTAACCACACATAACATGTTTGATGCTTAAATATTTGCCAAGCTGAATATTGAAAAAATGTGAGATGAAGCCAAAATGAATAATGAGATGTTTTTAGAAACACCCCCCCCTCCATTTTTACCCTTGAGGATGCATGAGTTCTAGTGTTTTTCCACAGCAAATACAACTATTAAAGTAACAGTTTCTAAAGAACAAAAGCTTAGTTTCTTCTTTGAAGGTAATGTTATAGTTAGAGAAAAGTTGAAGAAACCAAGTGTTGCAATTACACCTCACCCAGTAAAATTATCTGACCTGGCAAATATGAGTTTTCGAGCTACTTGAATTCTGAGGGTGCTGTGGTAAGTCTGATGATAAAGTTAATTACTCACAAAAAGAAAATTTGAAAGGTTTTCATGGTGAGTACTTCACATTAAAATACTAGCACTGTTTCAGTCATTGTGACATTTTAAATAACAAGCACATGTTTACACTCAGCTGTTTTGTAAGGTTATTAGGTGTATCTCAAGGTGCCCACTTCAAGCGTGCACTGAACAGCTTTAATGTGGCTATGGATGTTGTTTATCTAACACAAATGATTCAACATGCCCATAATAGAAAGCATGTAATTAAGTTTTGTACACACGACTATTGGCGTGATGGGACAGCCTAAGAGATATTTCATGCTTTGGACTCTTGAGGGAACTTGTGTTCCTTCCTCCAGCATGGATCACTGTTTTCTAAATATTTTTTGCCAGGAATTTTGAATCATTCTCCTTATACAAGACATGCCATACTGTGCACAAAAGCAGGAGTAGCTTTTCCCTTGGACTTGGACAGCAGAAGTTAATAATGCTGTGATCATCCTGTACATTCAGTTGCATCTTTCTACCTTGCTCAAGTGCTTAAACTCCCAATGTCAGCTTTATTTGTTCTGTCATTTTTTAATATGTTGAAATTCTTTATGCTGGAGGATGCTGTCATATATACATCTTTTCTTAGTTCCCAAAAGTTAGGGGTTTTGTTGTTGTTGTTTTATTTCTGGCACAACTTTTATTACTTCCCTTGTTTACAGAGTAGGGAGTAAATTGCACATGTCTGTGTATTCATCCTCTGTTACACCATTAACCTTTCCTTTATCAGCTCAAAAGAAGAGTTTATATTGCAGGCACCAAATCCAGCAATGACTTCACAGGCTGAAACAGCAATCCCTATCAGTCACTTGATGTCCCACAGACCCAAAATTCATGGTATAGAAGATAAAAGAAGAAACAAGAAGCAGCAGCTAAAACCAGGTTGAATTCAGGGCATATTGGCTCCTCTCCACACACTTTCATGGTATAGCAAGCTGGATAAATTGAACTCACGCTAACAATTGTTTCAGCTACTGTTCCTAATTGGTAAAGTATCGGGGTAAGAGGTCAGACATGTTTTGCATGCATGAGTTTCCTTTATTCCCCATCTCCAGCTAGGAAAAAATTAACTATGGATATATATTCTAGGATTTGCATGTCTAAAATCCAGACCACACTTTGTTTCATAAGTATATACCTTAAAAGCTTTTGGGAGTAACCAGTTCCTAGCTCTTGACGCCCATTTAGAGTCAACATGCATCAGCATGGTGTGTATGTTTCTGCCTGCTGCGCTGGGTTTGCAGGGCCAGGGTGTTTTTGTGGTTTGTTGGTTTGTTGGTTTGTTGGGTTTTTGTTGTTTGTGTTTGTTTTTTTTTGGGGGAGGGGGGGCGGAGCAGCTACTGATGTGGCTTCAAGAAGCTGCTAGAAGCTCTCCCTATGTCCAATAAAGACAATGCCAGACAGCTCCAAGGTGGCCAAGGACAAGCCAGTCAGTGACGATGGTAGTGCCTCTGTGGTAACATATTTAAAAAGGGAGAAAAGACTGCTGGGAAACAGTGGC
>VWZZ01001194.1:0-22545 GCA_013399095.1 Psophia crepitans
TGGGGCCGAACCACGACAATGAGTTATGTGTCTTGGGCAGAAATGTGAAGTGTTTGAGCCTAGCTCTGTGGTAAGAGAGGAACTAAGGCTCTTGATGGAGCCAGGGTCATGGTCTTGAATGCTCCCCTGCTTGCAGGAGCTCACACCAGCTCGCTCTTGCAAAATCCTATTCTTTCAAGCCTTACACCGACTGCAGCACATTCATACACAGATGCCTTTGGATAACAGGCAGCTCACCCACCAGGATTATGAGTAGTGTCTGGTTAAAGATGGCATCATCGCAATTGTACTGATGTTAGAGCAACCCAAACCTCTGTTCATACATGTTTGACAGCAAGGACAAGCATCAGTTACAAATATATAAAGCCAGAATATGAGGTTTGCTACACATTTGTGGTAGTTTGTGGCACACTGCTCATCTGTATATTTATCTATCTATAGAGTTCCATCTGTAACTTGTATTTTATAAGGACGTAACTATAGAGGTAAGCAGTGTGCCACAAAATAATACAAATACATGGGAAACAACACATAGATGTTACAGTTTTATTCCAGTGCTGTTTTACCACAAGTTAGCAGCACAGTCTTTACCTCTGCTCTTGATCTGATCTGACAGAGTGAAAAGAGCTATTCACAAACCATTCAGATATTCACGTCTACGTCTCACAAGTGTACTTGAAAGAATGTGCTATACTCAACACCATGCACTTGCACCTGTCAAGCATGAGATGAAAGCGAACCTGAAGGCTGCCAATATCTTTATGTACAACTACTTGCCTAGCCACTGTGACATGTTGTTCTGCTGTCTTGTATCTTCTTCATCTGCAGCAAATAGAGCTTGAAACCACTATTTTCATTAAAACAGCATCCAGAAAAGGCTGCCCACTCACGCAGGCTGACTGAAGCATGGGTTTGTTGGTCACAGTTTATTGTGGAACAGAGAGAGGGACCACTCAAGCAAAAATAGCAGTATTAAAAGGTGATTTATGTCTTGGAATTTTTTCTTTGATGTTTTGGTTTCCAAATTTCATTATATGTAAACAGAAATAGCTTGCTTATTTTTTATGTTTCATCAAGTGAGATCTCAGTTGACTGACTAAGGTGAAGCTGGAAATCAACAGGAAGCCATGCCAATTTATTTGTTCAGGTGTTTTCAGCCGGTCTGTTTAAGTTCAGCATTATTGGTATGCTTTTCAAAGGATCCATTCTGATAAGGCACCACTTGTTCAAGAAAGGAACAACAGCAAGAAAGTTTCATGAGAAAGAATGATTTTTATTCTTCTTTAAAGAGAAAGCTGTCAAACTTTGCTTTTCAGTCCTTGAAAATCCAGACACTGGCGTGTTTCTAGTATTCAAGCACCACGTTCCAAAAAGAGAATCACATCCAAAGTCCGTATTGAGCTAAATGGAGCTCTCTGTAATAAACTGTTCCCTCAAAAATTGCTAGCAAACCTTTCCCAACTATAGCTGCCCCAGTAAAGAGTGTCATGAGAAGGACATAAGTGTATGAGAACCAAACACCAGTCCTGGAATCAATCTCACCAGCAGTTCTGTCTTGGACTTGATCAGCTTAGTATGTAACGTTGCTCTTTTTTTGAACCTCAGATTCCACACCAGAAAAATTAATGTAGTAAGTTTTGCTGCGTTTTCCGTAGTGTTTAGTAGGAGTAATGAACTAAAATGTGAACCATGTCTAGATAGGTAGGACTAAACGTTCTTGCTGTGGTTATGGTACACACCTTGGCCTTGTGGCTGTGTAACAGCTTCTGCATGCTGTGGTGAAGCTAGTGCCATGGGGCCCCTGTTGCTGCTATTTCTGCTGTAGGAATGACTGGAAACACCCCAAATCCAGCCAAATTGCTCTAGAAGTTCCTCGTAAATGGACATTTGCAAACTATTCTCTGTATCAATGCAATATGCAGTGTATTTATCGCAGAGGAATGCAGAGATGCCTTTGAACTTATCGTTGATCCTGTTGTTTTCACCCCTTTGCACATTTTATTCTCCCTGAGAAATGCAATGCCATTATTGCCACTATGCCCTAGTTTTCAATGTTGTGTATCCCACTGTGTCCACTAATGCATTGTAGCTGAAAATAAACATATCCATGAAACAGAAGGATAAACTCTCACGAAGCACACAATCTGTAATTGCAATGCAATGACTTTATCACTGTTAAATAGCAAAGAATAAATACGAACGTCACCAAGTCATGCATTTCTTTGTATTTATTTGAATTATTTGTAAAATATTGAAATAATAGACCCCGTGAATTAGTACGGGGAAATTTGGACTGCTGTTTGTTTATTAGAGCTTCCTTCCTGCAACACTCCTAAAAATGTAATTGTAATGGAAATTGTTTCCACTAGGAACATAATAGGCCAGGTGAAAGGAATTAATAAAAGCTCTGTTCAAAGTAGCTCAAAAGGGTATTGGAAATATTTGATAGAAATCCAACTTCTGTGCTATAGAGTCTTTTTAAAAAATGAAATGGGCATTTTTACTGTAACCAACAAACAAATTATCGCTGGACCCTTTGACAATAGAGTGATGCAATGCAATCATTTCTTTCATGTGTGATCTACAGGTAGCTCATTTGAGGGATTTAATCTCATAAAAGTGCATTATAGTAAATTGCTATAATTTATTTTGTGTCTTCTAAATAACCATGTGTACGTGAGAATGTAAATGTATTTCTAGTCTGAATCAGACATAAATGATAATGGGCCATTCTGTTATTTCTAAAGTTGCTTGGGTATTTTTCATCAAAATGTTTTTTCTGCCTCATTATTTTGGTGGACAATGCCAATTTGTTGAAATAAAAAGCCTGCAGGAATATATACATTATAATAATTTTCTTATATTGAAAAGTTTATCAGATTCAGGATGGACCATTTGCAAACAAACAGAACAGGGTAGAAAGACTGCATGTCTTAGCAAAGGCTGGGGTGCGGGAGATTGTAAGGACCTAATCTGAGTCAGACAGGGCAGGGTGGAAGTCAGTCACCCACACTTTACTGAGGATGTGCTACGCACATAGCTCTTGCCCAGTCATGGCTAGTCCTCATTGCTGAAGCTCTCACCGTTTGTATGAGTTATGAAATGTTAATTGAAACAATTGAGAGAGATTGATTCTCATGATTGTAGGAAGCAGTGACGCAGTACTGTAACATAGCAAAGCCCAGTGTGAGACCAAGTGAGAGAAAGGTGGTTTTATTTTCGAGCAAAATCAGCTTTACTCAGTCACACTCTTATACCACATATTGACAAGCCGCATGTGTGTGCTCAAGTCATCTCTTCAGCATGCACACACTACATTGTACCCAGGTGGTCTGTTCAGGCTTTCTTGCAGTTGCTTGGAGGACAAGGGATAGAAGCTGTTGGATCGTCCTCCCTTCTCTTGGGTGCTTCTTAGCTTGGAAATCCTTGTCAATATTGGGTCTGCCTGTCTGTACCTTTGAGAACTGGACAGCATGATTTTTTATCTCTATTCTGCCCCATCTCTATGAATCATCAGGATTTGTACACTGCTTTTTGTCTCCTTATATGGATGTCGTCAGGCTCCTACTCTGCTCACTGTCTTTTCACCATCATCTCTAAATGCACTGAGCCTTTGCTTTAATCTGCATGTGGGCTGCCTTTGTTTTAGGATGTCCCTTCTTTCAGTCTGTCCTTTGTTGCTTTGATGCTGAGTGCCCTGAGAAGATGCACATACACAAGCTGGCATCTTGGTGACCTGTTAACATAGATGCCATCAGCACATGCCATTCCCATAACCCTTCTCGTTCCTTCCAAACCCAGATATTCCCTATCATTCTCTGTTCAAGTGATCTTAACATTTCTGTGACACATGAGCCTTCTGTTCAATGTGAAGGGTGCTCAGGCTGCACTGTTGCGCAGTGGAGAACAAGGGGCTGCAGCCAGGCTGCTTGCTCTGGAGCTCATACTCGATGTAGCTATCAGCTGCAGCATTCAAATTCACAAGAACATTGAATGATTCAGATGAAGACAAAGAAAAGTTCAATAGTCAGATGCCTTGCTTTCCCCAGTTGCTTATCTTAAGGATTTCCTCTTTCGGATGGACCTAATGGTATCACAGGCCAGGGAGTTAGCAGCTTCAGATAGCAGGTAGTAGGAATTAAACACAACTGGAGTGATGTGCTAAACTGGTCTATGTTGCCCTAATAGGGGAATTGTATACAACCTCACATGACTGTACCTTTAACCATAAGCTGACCTGGGGGAGGGGCGCTATTCTGTTGGACCATGTCTTTGACTTGGACAAAGTCTAGTTTGATGTCATCAGGATTATTTGATTCCAAATATTGGTTTGGAATGTACTAAAGCATCCTGATGCCTCAAGCAAAGGCAATGCTTGCAGTGCTTGTTCCTGTTGGTGCACCTGTAGGTGCTCTTTTGCAGTTTCATCAAAGCCATGAGATGGTGTTCTTGTGACCATTGTAGAAATTCATAGATTGGGTAGAAACAGACATTTAAAGGTGCTAGTTTATATCACCCTAAAATAAACATTTAAAACAGAATGTGAATGAATCATGTTGTACAGGTCCCTGTTTGTCTTGACTGAGTATGAAAGGAAAGATGGATGTGTAGCTCAAATCCAGCCATCTCCATGTGAGCTGACTCTCACCTGGAACTGGTAGTTTTTCTAACATTCCCTTTTTAAAAGAACATCAACATGAAAGGACCAGATTTTGCAAGTATCATTCAGAGGGAGACATTTAATATTCCTGGGTCCGTCTTTTACCTTCAGGCATTCTTTGAGAGTGTCTTTGCAGAGAGGAGGGAAGATGCCAAGACAGACAGAACATCCTTCTATAAATATAATATTCATAAGAGATCAGGCACAAACTTGTTAGCATAATCATTTGCACATACTTGCTTTGTGCTCTAAATGTTAAATTGCTCAGAAGTGTTATGTAGTAGGAAATAACAGCTACAAAAAGAGAAGCGTAATTTCTTTTTTGTGTGATACTCTGCTTTTCCTCAGAGAGAAATGGACATTCTCCCACCTGCTCTTTTGGTAAAGTATAAAGCAACACAATACAGCTTCATTTGTTTACTTACTATTGTAATTTGTATCAGTAGGGATGTCAGGCCAGTTTTGGGAAAGGTTTTTGTTGAAGGGAATTGTGATTCTTCTAATATCTGATTACTCTGAATGTGTCTGAAGTATCATAACAAAAGACATGCTAGCCAGATCCCACTACTTTTGCTCCTGCTGGGCTGATCTTTATCCCTTGAATGATGATAATGAAATCAACGTGTTTGCTTGGGAAGTAAAAGGCTCTTTCGCATGAGTCACAGTATCACAATTCAGACTGAGGATCAGGTTTGTGATGTTGATTAACCATATTCGTGAAGCACCAGATTAAACCTGCACACTTATCTCTGGATAAGGACACCCTCACAGGTGTCTCACAACAGGAGGAGCTTTGGGATGTCACAGTGATTCAGACTAACTGTACTGCCAGCCTCTTTTGTTTGCTCTTGAGAAGGAATTTGTTGCAATTCTGCATGTGAGGATTTTTTTTCCCCCATCTTGGTTAAGACACTCCTGCCTATCCACTGAAATACTGAAGCCAGTCTCCAAGTTCCACATTCAGCTCCTCTAAGAAGAAAAGGTTTTGGATGTAACTTTTCTGCTTGTGTCTGAGCAAGGATGTACCAGCACTACTCATATTACAAAAGGTAGAGGATTTCAGAGGCAGCATTAAAAATTAAAGGAAATGAAAATACATTTAGAAGAGCAAGGGATATAAAATCTTAGTAGTATTAGACCCCCCATACTTCTGCCAAGATCAATTACTGCCACAAAGGTTTTCCTACTGCCGAGATAATGGAGCCTGCTGTGATAGCCAACTTTTGACTCTAATTTGCATTTCATTGCTGTTACACATTTCTAGGCTATTCCATTTGCCAAGATTTTGCTCACTATGAAACCAATGCACTGACTTCCTGTGCCAATTACATCTCTGTCTCCAGTGCCACATAGCAATAAGGAAGGATAATGTAAAGTCACCATTATTTTCTAAGCAGGAGCAGGTGAATTCCCAGGCATTTGGCATGAAATGGATTTAGGATAGGTTACCTACTGTAGCTATGATAGAGTAACAAAGATGATGAACTAGCTCAGTTTACATTTTTATTCTAGGAAAAAAAGCCTTATTTAAGCCTTTTCTTGGATGGGAAAATCCTCCAGTGTATATTGAATGGATTACAACATGCTTAACGTTACAGGGGGAATGCAGAAATTAGGCTGTGAAACAGCAGTCTTCATGTAGAGATTCATTTCAGAGTTTGTAATCAAAACCAAAGGAAGATTTTTGATGACTGCTCATCATACTGTCATCAGTCTGGACGTGCATATTCTTAGGTATAGTTGGGGCTTAATTAAGGGACCAAGCACTCTATAGATTGTGTGCATTAGCCTAGTACTGGTAGTACTGCCATATTTGGGATTAACTTCCACTTAACCTACGATAAAGAATGAGTGTCTGTCCTGTTATATTTCAAATTGTACATATCCTCTGTCTCCAAGGCAAAGATTCTGTGAGGGACCGCAGGACTGATACTTTATTAAAGGTCGTAGCATTGATTTGTTTAAGAAGGTTTTGGCATTGAACTGCGATAGCTCCTGAACAGTGCAGTTTGGTTGGACAGATACACTGGCAAGAAATTGAATAAAGCACTTCAGTGTATTTCATAAATGCACTGAAGCAAGGTTTCTGTGCTGGTGATTCACTTTAGCCTGGGTATACAGAAAAGAAATAGTTATCCAATTTATAAATGTATAACTACATTTATAAACAAACTGATCTTGAGGGCTCTGACAGCTGAATTAGGAAGAAATGTTAGCAAGAAAGAGTGTAAATTTGTTTAACAACTGAATGAGAAATGAATGGTGTGAGGGACTCTTTTCAGCTCTCTCTGATCTGCTGCTGGAGTCACAGAATTACAGACTGGTAGGGTCTGGAGATCATCTAGTCCAACCCCCTTGCTAAAGCAGGATCACCTAGAGCAGGTTGCACAGAATTGCATCCAAGTGAGTTTTGGAAGGAAATCCTCTCTTTCTTGCTCTGGATCCCCTGTGTGTGAGAGGGTCTCCATCCCGCCACAGCTACAGTAGTGCCACGTGGTGGGCAGCCCAGGGTCGCCTCACTGTTTGCATTCATTTCCGTGGCACGGGCAGTGCACTTTTACTCCCCTTACACAGCTCTTTTCTGGGACTACTTGATATAGGAAGAAGCACTGGTCAGGTACATCCATATAGGCATGAACACATAAACAGATGCATATTCCATAGATGCTGGCCTTACTCTTCTCCATCTCATGGTGCAGGAAGAAACCAGGTCGGGAGGCAGATTTTCTAGATGAGGAAAAGGAGAAGTTAGCCAGTTGGTCCTCAAAAGAACTGGATTATCATTTTGTCCTTGAGGCCCTTCATATTGTGCATCTCATTCTCCTCCACATGTAGAGTGAAGTAGATGATCTGGACTGTTATTTCTTTTGCCAACAGTAGGAATAACTGCATGTTAGGTATTGAGTCATTCTCATATATTCCATCCAGAGGAGACTAAACAATTTTTAGTCAAGATCAGTAATTCAGAATTTGCTGCACTAGCTCAGATTCACGTTTCTGCTAGTCTGGTGGCTTGTTTGCAGCTTTGATCAGCTGTAGATGTTTCCTGCAGATTGCCATCCCACAGGAAAACAATTAAATGTGGACCAGAAACATACAGAAAAACTTATGCTGTTTTTGTTCACATCATGTCCAAAAGGGCAGGGGTCTTGCTAACATTCACAGCCTTTCCCTGTGCCTTTTCCAGCATCACCGAACAAAAAAGGTTTTGCACTCTGTGAGAAGATTAAATCAAATGAAACCAGGAGATTCACCAGACACCTAACTAAAATTAATTGGCATCATCTGAGTAGCAAAACAAAACGAAGAATTTTTAATTAATCTCTTAATAGTGTCCCTGTTACCTGGAAGCATATTTGTGTATGTACCTCAATACATCTGTTGATTCTATGTTACATACAAAGTGCTGTCTAAAAGCATGCATAGCTGTGTGTGCACCATTGTGAACATTTTATAGTTTGCAGGTAGAATTATAACCACTTTTGACTGTATTTTTATAAGTCAATTGAAAAATTGATCTAGAAAGGAATCTACATACAAAATTCAAGTAATAAATAGAGAAAGCAATGTTCAATTTCTTTCCTGGGAACCAAGACTCCTATGAAGGTATTGCCTGCATGTACATGTGTGGACCTCCTTGTCCTCTCTTGATAACTTTTGAGTCAGTTTGTCTGTTTTTCCCAAACTGTACATGTCTCAAGGGCCAGTAGATTTCCTTACAAGTTTCATGAAAACAGGTGCATGTGTAGATGATGGAAACCCAATATGGGTCTTCTGCGAGTCGCTTGACTGAGAAGAAAACTGCCAGGGTGAGTTCTTTGTTAGATGACAGACTGTTTGTTTAGGGCATAATAAATGTCTCTGCATTGAAATATCTGTGTTCACACTTTGAGATCAATCTTAGGACATGGAGTCCTTAAGAAGGAAAATGTCATTAATTCTGGCACTTCAAGAACATACTGTTTACAGTTTTCTCCTTCTGGGTATACTTTCAAGGGGTAGAAAAAGGATTGTTTTTCATGAAATTTAAACTGGTTTAGCTTATTTGGCTAAATTAGCTAAATAAAAAACTGTGTGTAAGCCACAGTACAAAAAATAATTGCATTTGTCTGTTAAAAAGTTAGGTTTTGTTCCATTTTGAGAAAATGAAGTGAGCCTTCTGTGTCTCTCACTTGGTTTATACTTACTTGACCATTTAACTTTTTTCTCTCAGCTGTTTTCCTAGCATATTTGTTAGTGAAGTAAACTACTTCTAAAGAATATGCTGGGACATTTTTCCAAGGATGGATAGAAACCAGATTTTATAAGAATTTCTTACACTACATAAAAAGTAAACAATGTATTTGTAACAGATATTTAGTTAACTAAAAGCTGATTGCTTTTTGTATCCTGTCCTCTATTTTTCCCATTCTGAACAGGCTTCTTTGTAAATGTACAAAAAATTAATCAGAAAAATACCCCCTTTCCCACCATCAGTCCCTCCTCAATCAAAATCTCTTGCTAGCGCTATGCCCCAGTATCACTCCTATCCTGAAGCAGCTATTGCTTTCCTTGTGTAGAGAGGAGAATTGTGAAAACTTGAAGGCTGTTGGAATATGAATGTGATGATACATGATTTGCATCCTCGGTCCCAACCCTGCAAATTCCTCTCTTCTTTCCTTGTGGCTCTGAGTGATGAAGGAGATACTCTTCTTGGTTTTATATGAAAAATGTATTAACACCTCTCTACAGAGTATAGAAAGCTGCAGTTTGGGTCTTCAACTTTCAAAGTTTTACCTTGCTTCATTTCCCTGTGCAAGCGAAAAAGGGATTATGCTTGTCTTGACATTCATTTCTAAATCTGTAGATGTCAGAGACACCATAGATTCTGGTCCCATCTTTATACCTTTTGTGTCTCTAACTGCATCAAGGATGGTAGGAGATACAGATTTTATATAACACTTACAGACAAGAAGAAAGATGGGAAAATGGTACAGAGTAGCATCAAATTCAAAAGGAAGTTCCAGATCCCATCACAACTTCTGTTCTGTTATCCTGCTTGGGCGCACCTGTTTGTGATACCACTATGGCATACTACTGGAGTAGGCTATTTTAAAAACTTGTAAAAAAAAAAAAGTATATGTGGCCTGATACGTAGGGAAAGAGAGAATAGTATATTCTGTGTTGCGATATATCTGTCACCATAGGTGGAGAAGGCTGTCAAGAATCCTGTCAGTATTCGTAACTTTGGAGAACATTTCATATACCTGAGTCCCACGCAGTTTGTGCAAGAATGCATTTTTGGTAATAGTTACACAAGCTGCCTAATGCATTTTCATCCATCCCAAAGCAAATGTTTCTCTCTGGAAGTCCCTAAATAGTGTTAAAATGATGCTAATTCCAATAATCTAATTCCTCAAATGATTTTAGTGACCAGAATCTCTAGGTAGGCTGCTGTATATAAGCAAGATGTATACCTCTGTCGGACCATTTTTGCCAGGCTGTTTTTTAAAAGTGTAGTTGTCATTAGGATTACTTCAAATATGAAAATAACTCTTTTTTGGTTTATTTTCAAGGGAAAGCAAGAATTTTACATGACTTCATGAAAAATCAAGCCTGAAGGCAGGAATGACAGTCTGTACATAGGAATTTAGAAGGCAGTTATATAAGCTCAGACGAATTCATTTTAACTCCCAGTACTGATAAGAGTGTGTTTAACGTTGTTATCTGATGGAACTGTATCAGTAGAGAATTGCGTTAATTTTCACAGTACTACCTCATTCCCATTTTAGAGTTTGCTTTCCATCTCAAGGCTGATTGGGAAGTTTTTCTGTTATCTTTTATTAACTCATGTTGATGGAAGGTGCAACATCTGGTTCAAGTCATAGATAGTAAACTGAACAAAGTCCTTAATTTGTATCCAGGAAAGCAAAAAGCAACAGCTTATCTTCCGTGCCGGCATTAGAAATCATAACTGTTCTTTTTAGTGTTACACTGTCACGAGCCACAGGGTTTTTCATCTGGTCTCTTCAGAATAAAAAAAGGTTATTTCCATGTCTGACACCAAATTCTGGTGAGCTGTCAATACATGAGTTCGTCTTCTGAAACAAAATTTCGAACAAAAGCAGCCCAATACAAGTATTTACATAGACAGCTGACTGTGTAAAGACCTTGTACCCCCAGAGGCAGCTTATCCCACGATTCCATTTTGGTTTCGGAGCCTCTTGGGTTTTGTTGGAGCTTCAGCTTGCACAGCGTGTGAAAGGAGTTCAGAGTGGAAGAACGAAGTTCTGGCAGAATGCAGTGGTAACAAGTCTGTACAGAGATTTTGCTAAAGTCTGTAAGACTTTTAGTTAAAACAGGGTAGTTAGCTTTCTCCCAAGCCCTCATGTTTAAATGTGACTCAAGCAAGACGTGGTTGGTTGTGTGGACAGGGTTGTGTGTCCCAGCTCAGAAATGCAATTATCAGGGAAGATGTTTTAGTAGGAAATCCGTGATCAGTAAAAATGTTGGTCTTTTTGCCAGCTTTGCTCACTGTGGGAGCCTGCCCTTCTCTCTGCAGCATTCTTCTTTTTCTCTGTCTGCTCCAAACTCCTTTTCATTGAAATCAATACCAAATGTTGACTTTGTTTGGATGGCACCATTGGCCCAAAGTAAGGCCAAAGTTAAATCAGAAAAAATATTTCTTACAATTTCAAAATTGATAGTAATTGAACAGTTGTTACATTTAATTTACAATTTATGGGCCAGATGTTTACTCCTATTTAATCAGCATTATGTAATATTATTAATGACTGAGACCTGGAATTAAGTCCTGAAGCAGCACTAAGAAATTACTTCAGAATATTTTTCAGTTAAAAATCAGTTTAATTAAGTGCTTACATTGGTTCATATGGAAATAAATAGAACAATAATATCTCACCAAAAGTTGTCCATAATTCAGATATTTAATGTGTCTCACAGTCTTTATTCCACATTCACAAATTTGGAGTCAGAAGTTCAGCAGCCAGCGGTATTGTTCATGTGTTATGAATGCTGCTGTGCAATGTTCAAAATCCCAAACTGAGATCAGCTTGAAGAACCTGATGTTAAAAATGAAGTTGCCAAACAATCTTGCCCAAAACTGTTACTTCTGTAATTGCAATGTCATGTGAGATATTTATTTAGCTATAAATGTCTGCCTGAACCACTGACTTCTATCCTGGCACAAGAACTCCCAGTGAGACCCTATTGTACGGACTACTGACAGTGTCACTTATCTTGCAGTGGTTGATAACTCCTGTTCAAACAGAAAGATACAGTCTTGCTGCCTGAAAGATCACAGTCATGCTCTTCTAAAAAATGAGTCCTACCAGACAGGCAGTTTTCCCAAAGAGCTGTCACTGCAACTATCTGAAAAGAGACTCAGTGTTTAATAAAGGTACAGCACTGGGAAGTTCTGCTGAGGAGCTCTGCACTGTTGAGTATCCAGCATCCAGTGAAGCTCCAAAATAATACCACTTCATTCTCTTTCCTTTGCAAATAAAAGCTGTAACGTAAATGCAGTGCAATGGCACTAAATATATATCACAGGTTTTTAACACATCCATCAGGAGTTTCCTAGAAAAATGTTGAAGTCCTTTAATAGGCAAAAGGTTTTTTTAGTTATTTTTGTCTATCTGCCAATAACTCCTTAGCTATCTCACCAGAGCCAAGAAATTTGATGGCTTTCTGATCAATAGCTATAGAAAGAAACTAAAATAAGATGCACCCTTTAGAAAGGTAAAATAAGTAGACGCTTTTAGTAACACTATTCGCAACAGAAAGGAAAAGACTCATCAGATAATGCATCTTAGAATAGGTGACTTAACAGAGATTAGCATCTACTACTAACGTGTTTCTAATTCGTTGTGTTTAATAGTCTATTGTGTTACTATATTACACTAATTACAACAAGAGTGCTGATAGGAAAATAACACATTTAGGGTGAATTATTTGTTTGGAAATACTACAAAAGTCAGATCTCATAACTGTAGGCACTGCAGGACAACAGGAATTAGAGCTCTCAGCTGACAGATACAGCAGTGTGCAAATGTAGCAGATGTGCCACGAGATAACACCAATTCATATCACAGAATCACAGAATCGTAGAGGTTGGAAGGGACCTCGAAAGATCATCTAGTCCAACCCCCCCTGCCAAGGCAGGGCCACTTAGAGCACATCACTCAGGAACACGTCCCGTCGGGTTTTGAATGTCTCCATAGAAGGAGACTCCACAACCTCTCTGGGCAGCCTGTTCCAGTGCTCTGTCACCCTCACAGTGAAAAAGTTTTTCCTGATATTAACATGGAATCTCCTATGCTCCAGCTTGCACCCATTGCCCCTTGTGTCCAAGGCCTACATCTCCTGAAATATGACCATTGTAAACCTGGTTAATGCTGTATATTCCTCTTGAAGGCCAGAACACTGGCAGTATCACAATACCAGTATGCGTTGCATCTTTTTGGCTGAATCAGCGGCTTAAGAAGTTGGTTCAGTGTCTGTTACCAAAAACCCTGGTGGTGACTGGGACTTAGTGTCAAGAGCTCCAAGCATCTGTTTTCCTATCATCATCTTTCATGACATACATCTGGATTCTCTGTGGAAATCCAGTGTATTATTTGTCTTTAACCAAATCTTTCCAATTAAGCAAAAACAGCTCTTGCCAGTGGTGGGGGTGGGGGTGGATTTTTTTCAATGTGTATAAATACCTGATAGAGTAAAGAAGATGGAGCCAGGCCCGTCTCAGTGGTGCTCAGTGAGACAATGAGCATAAAGTGAAACACAGGAAATTCTATCTTTTATATCAATATGGGTATATTTTGATTTTTTGTGAATCTTACACAGCTTGTTCTAGAGGAAGTTCACATCCTACTTACTGGATTCCATTAAAAATTGAATAGGGACATACTTTGTGGTTTTCCAGAGTGCTCAAATTTCACCTCAAGAGTTTCATTACATTTAATAGAGCTAATTCAGATTTATATCAGAAAAGGGAGCAGACATGGTTCACTGGTCTCTGAAAAACTATTACCTGAAGACAGACTGCAAGTTTGAGCCACTGCAGTAGCTCTTTGCATCATATTTATATGTGCAATTATATATTTAATTGATAACTTTATTCTTTGATAGTTGCATGTTTCGTACATACCCATTGACTTGAAAACCCAGTAAAACCTGGTAGTTATGTTGTTAAGTGGTTACTAGTAAAGGACAATGAGCATTTGGTTCCTGCAAAAAATTAATCTTCTCATTCATAGAATCACAGAATCATGGATCATAATCCATGCCATTCAAAGGGACTTGGACAGGCTTGAGAAGTGGGCCTATGTGAACCAAATGAGGTTCAAGATGCTGCATCTAGGTCGGGGCAATCCCAGACATGAGTACAGACTGGGAGAAGAACTCATTGAGAGCAGCCCTGTGGAGAGACACTTCGGGGTTCCGGTGGATGGAAGAATCAACGTGAGCCAGCAGTGTGCACTTGCAGCCCAGAAGGCCAATTGTGTCCTGGGCTGCATCAAAAGAAGCGTGACCAGCACGTCGAGGGAGGTGATTGTCCTCCTCTATTTTGCCCTCATCAGACCCCACCTGGAGTACTGCGTCCAGCTCTGGTGTCCTCAGCGCAAGAAAGATATGGACCTGTTGGAGCGATTCCAGAGGAGGGCCATGAAGATGATCAGAGGAATGGAGCACCTCTCCTGTGAAGAAAGGCTGAGAGAACTGGGAATGTTCACCCTGGAGAAGAGAAGGCTCTGGGGTGACCTCATTGCAGCCTTTCAATACTTAAAGGCATCTTATAAGAAGGATGGAGAGGGACTCTTTACTTGGGTAGATAATGATAGGACAAGGGGCAATGGTTTTAAGCTAAAAGAGGGGAGATTTAGATTAGGCATTAGGAGGAAATTCTTCCCTGTGAGGGTGGTGAGGCACTGGCACAGGCTGCCCAGAGAAGCTCTGAAAGCCCCATCCGTGGAAGTGTTCAAGGCCAGGTTGGATGGGGCCCTGGCCAATCTAAGCTAGTGGGTGGCATCCCTGCCTATGGCAGAGTGGTTGGAACCAGATGATCTTTTAAGGTCCCTTCCAGCCCAAACCATTCTATGATTCTACGATAGAATGATTTGGGTTGGAAAGGACCTCAAAGATCATCTATGACATCTCCCATGTCCAGCAACTGTTCTGTCTATATTGCAAAGTGTAGTTGCATGTTGATGATGGCATTATGGCAGGTGTCTGAATGCAGCCTGCTGAGAGGGGCAGTTCTGAAGGAGTTATACTTAAACTAGACTGTCCAAGAAGGATACATGGGCTTAGTCATTCCTTACTTAGCAGCTGTTAAAACTGTACAACGTGAATGCATTTAATCCTTCTTGTAGTGGTTCTTTCAGAGCTCACTTTCCAAAGTAGGGTTTGGGGAGTTGTCTATTTGCTTGGGAATTTTTTTCTTCTATTGGTGTTTTTGCTGTTTCTTTTTAACTGTTCTCAAAAAATGCCACAATTGTGGCATTCCGTATTGATTGCAACTGAACTTGGATTACTGACTCCGTTCATTAAAAGGGGAAGTAAAATTGAATGATTTAGGGATGATGTGATCCCTGGAATACAAATGTATAACCAGAGCTCAGTAAGCCTAACCTAGTTCTATAGCAAAGGGCTGGGGATTTTGCAGTCATCATACAGTCAGCTAGATATTCTGTAAACTTTTGAGATAAATTCCATGTGGGTGTTTTACTGAATCAATATGGAAAGCAATTAGCACAATATTCACAGACAATAAACTAAATTAATATAATGTTGCACCAGATTTTCAGTTCTCATATGCACGGAGAGCTCTGTGCTGTCAGTGTAGGGCTGCATTGTGAATATAGCTAAAGAAGGTGGGAATTGTGTCTTCTGGAAAAAAATGCAGCTGGAAAAGGACATAAAGGATGGTGGGAAAGTGCTAAACATAGGAAAGGAAACTATGAGTACAATGTCTGGAAGAAGAGGTTTTAGGACATACAGACATAGAAAAGTCAGTTTTGCTGTGCGTCTTTGCTGTGAGCTATACTCTTCCACAGGAATAGTGAAGATGTTTTCCCACAGCTGAAATATCAGCTTATTCAGCAAGACTCATTCTACAAAAAGGTTGCTGTTGTAGAACGTTCCATTCCTTCTGTCCCAAACAAGACCTCCCTTTCACTATAAGATCCAGGCTACAGAGTTATGCAAACATACAACTTTATTTTCCAGTGCCAGTCCTGCTCCTGAGCTCATTTGTTGCTTTATGGTGAAGTCTTCCTCTATGAAAGCATTGCTTCTTGTATTCCTCTATTAAAGCATTGCTTTTTCTTTTCCTTGTAGCTCTGTGAAACGCTTGCTCAAATGGGATCAATGAATGAGGCTAAAAAAGTGTGTCCTGGTTTCAGCTGGGTTAGATTTAATTTTCTTCGTAGCAGCTGGTATACGGCTGTGGTTTGGATTTAGTATGAGAATGATGTTGATAACACACTGATGTTTTAGTTATTGCTAAGTAGTGCCTACAGTAAGTCAAGGACTTTTCAGCTTCTCATGCCCTGCCAGTGAGAAAGCTGGAGGTATGCAAGAAGCTGGGAGAGGACACAGCTGGGACAGTTGACCCCCAGCTGGCTGGAGGGATATTCCATACCATATGATGTCATGCTCAGCATATAAACTGGGGGGCAGTTGGCCAAGTGGGCGGTGGCCGCTGCTCGGGAACTGGCTGGATGTCATTTAGCAGGTGGCGAGCAATAGTTTTTCATTTGCATCACTTGTTTTTCTTTGGTTTTATTACTCTCTCTTTTTGTTATTTTCCTTTTCATTACGTTTTTTATTATTGTTGTTGTTGTTGTTAGTTTATTTTATTTCCATTATTAAACTACTCTTTGCTCAAGCCACAAGTTTTCTCAGTTTTACCTTTCCAATTCTCTCCCCTACCCCACTGGGGGAAGTGAGCAAGTGACTGTGGTGCTCAGTTGCCAGCTGGGGTTAAACCATAACAAAGTGGTATTATCTTGCACGTACTGATATAAAAAGAATTAATAAAAACTCTAACTCTTAATAAAGAAAAAAACCATCCAGATGTTGTTTGCAATCCACAAATAAAATACTTGGCTTTTATGTTGCGTTTTTGCTTGTGCATGTGCAATATATGAGCTACATGATATGCAAAACTAGATCTTACTCCAAGAAACCAATGAGATTTGGGCCTCTCATTGCCTTGGTGAAGGTGATTATCTAGGTACAGTGCAGAAGATTCAAAATGCAGCCATGATTAGAAATATTTAGATTGAAAAAAATATTCTTTAGGTGCTTTTCAAATCGGTGGTGCCTGAAAAACACTTCATAGAAAGGTCAAGTGCTTCATCAGGATGAATACCTGGCAAGCTTTAAGGAAAAGCTAGAAGTTGCTTATAAGCAAATAAAAGCCTGAACTCTTTGCATCACCAGAAGGCCAAATCAACACCAGAAGAAGGGCAAAAAGCCTCAAGACACAACCTCTACAGGTCCCATAAGAGCTAGGCTGTGTTAAATTCCTTACATCTTGAGATTTTGTACGTCCGTGAAGAAGCTTACACACAGACACGCTTGGATTCAGCAAGACAGTCAGGCTGTCAAGCAAGGTCAGCCTTAGCTGCTGTTGGATAGTCTATGCTGACTTCTTTCCAATGCCATTAGAAATCTTTTCTGAATCTCAGCGCTCATCCAAATAGGCTTCCCTTTTGTCCTCTATCCTCTATATAAAGTACTTTCCGTATGAAGGTACTTTGTCTGGCAATGCGATTTATGGAAGAGACCATCTATTATTTTTCCACATGAAACTTTTGATCATGGATGGATATTTGAAGTTATTAACAGCACAAAGAGACTGAAGTTTCAGGTCTTTTTTACTCATTGCCAGTGAAATAAATACTAAAGTTGGCAACCTATAGTGTAACAGGAAAAATCTTGCTGAGAATTACAGACTACTTCCAGGTTTTTATTTTGAAAAGCCATACAAATAGGCTGCTAAATTGAAGGCATTTCTTTTACTGTTTAACTTTATCATTTATGGGCCAGAGTATCCTGCAGCTGTCTCTGCAGCTGGATTTGGTAGGAAGAGGTGGGGCAACCCTAAGCCTAGCTGTTACAAAAGTGTCCCAGAGCTCTGTAGGCTAAACTGAAGAACAGCCCCATGGCACCTGCATGGGGCTGTGCTGTGCTCAGAAAGGCAAAACTGACTCTGTATTTTTAGCTAACTCAAAACTTGGAGGCTTGTCCTTCTTAGTGACTTCACCTGACATTTTGGGATTGGTTCGGAATTTCATGGGTAAGGCAGACAGAAATTCGGTTCAGCAGCTCCAGCAAAATAAAACCCTGCTAAAGACAGGCTTTATCTGGTGTATATCAAGATTTCAAAAGCAAACCGTGGCATAAGGAAGACTCAGAGTTAGTTTTGGCAGCGTGAAGAAATACGTTGTGTTATAAGTGATCATAAACGAGTGACCTGCATGGGAATGGCAATGGCCCCGGATGCTTTCACTCTGAACAATGGACCGGGTGCGAGCCAGGCCACACGATGCTTTACCTGCAGCGTGTTCCATTGGCTCTGGCTAACAAGGTGCTTCAGAGCAAGCCCTACTTCCCACCAGGGCCCGGTCCAGCACAAATGTAGGCTATGCATTATCTGTCTGACTGGAATCTCACGTACAAAGTTACGTGTGAAAGGAGAGCAAAGTCAGAGAAATATATTTGAAATAATCACAGTAATAGCCAGTGACATTGCCAGGAGTCCAAAAAAATAAGATCCGTATTGCATTTAACAGGTTCTGAGGAGCCACTTTTGCCAACATTGATGACAACAAATTATTCCCAAGCTGTGCCATTTTGCTTTTCAAGGTGTGTAGGTTAGCTCCCCAGGGCTGTCTCGGAGTTCAGTTAACACGTATGATGGAAGAAGGAAAAGCCAGGGCTCACAGAAGAGCAGTTCTGCTGCTTTGTGTCTATGTTGCAGCTTCTGCAGAAGGCAGTGAGAACCTTGATGCTTTGGAGTATCCAGCAGTGAGCACGCTGGGCAGCAAGAGCAAGCGTCGGTCTGTGATCTGAGGGCGGCCCAAATTCTCAGTGCTGTCCTCATATTGCAGGATAGGAAGGGATCTTCAGTAACTGCAGCTCAGTACTAGCAGAGCTTCACTAACTCCTCAAGAACTTCTTAATAATACCTCATCCTCACAGAAGGGTGCAGCCAAAGACCTACAGATCCAAAATCTGTGCTTTCCAGCATCTTCCCATCGGGCAAGGCTATGGTGAAAGGGCCTGTTTCTCTGATGTTCTGGGTTCCTTCCGCGTCACCATTTTTGTCTTTTTGGGAATATTACATCCACTTCTGATCTGCCAGAATCCACCATGAACCTTGTCTGTCTTGTTAGCATTGAAAGTAAATCTGTTCATATATGTTAGTCTGGAAGTCTTCCACAGAATTTTAATTTCAGTGGCTCATAGCTACCTCTTGGTAAAATACCAGTTCATGGTAATTTACCATATTTAAATTGCCCTGTTGAACTTCTGTAACTAGTGTGTAATGCCACAGTGAGCAAAGTGTGGATTTTGCTCTAACTGAAGCTGGCAATTTAGACTGTTACATTAAATCTAACCCTTTATAGTAATGGTGCCGTAATTCATGACAGGGCCTTCACAGTATCCAAACACTACAGCTGTGGTATTTAATTAATTGGTAGTAACTGATGGGGGTAGTCTTGTTTTTACAGACTTACCCATGTTTTTTTATATCTGCATCATTAATTAAATAATCATCTCCGCATTCATCATCACATCAGTTGTAAAAATAGTCTAAAATGCAATGACAGCTTTGGGTCACTTTTCTCTTTATTGTAGTGTAGGTGAGGTAACCAAAATATCAGTGTTGCAGTAGATATAATAGTTTAAGAGCACAGCTAAAGCAAGATTTACCAGCAGAGATAGTAACTCTCTAAGTAGACCAGCTGATGTATCGGTAAATTTAACCAAGACTTCAGACACACAAAAGCCTTCTTCAGAGACTGCCACAAGTGGGTTTGCATGCTCCAAAGCTTGTGTCTCTCTGTTAAGGCATTTAAAATACCCTGTTAGATACAACTTTTTCAGATCAACAGTGACATACTCTGACTTCAAATCATAATCAAGATTTCTGTTCATTATTAGCAGAGCTGCTATAAAATTAGAACCAGACTCAACGAAGGGTCTGGAACACAGGTCTTATGAGGAGCGGCTGAAGGAACTGGGCTTGTTTAGTCTGGAGAAGAGGAGGCTCAGGGGAGACCTTATTGCCCTCTACAACTACCTGAAAGGAAGTTGCGGTGAGCTGAGGGTCGGCCTCTTCTCACAAATGACTAGTGACAGGACATGGGGGAACAGCCGCAAGTTGCGCCAGGGGAGGTTCAGGTTGGAGATGAGGAGAAATTTCTTCTCAGAAAGGGTGGTCGGGCATTGGAACAGGTTGCCCAGGGAGGTGGTGGAGTCACCGTCCCTGCGGGTGTTTAAGGAAAGGTTAGACGTGGTACTAAGGGACGTGGTTTAGTGGGTAATAGGTGGTGGGGGGGACGGTTGGACTAGATGATCCTTGAGGTCTCTTCCAACCTTAATGATTCTATGATTCTATGATTAGCATTTCAACACAGGCTCATTTTTGTTAGGGCAGAAATGAAACCTACATCCAGCTGTAATACGGGCTTTGCTGCTGCCAAATAGGAACAAAATGCTGTAAATGTATGTCATGTGCATTTGATTTATAACAATCCACTCACAGGATTTTTCACACTTTATATGATTTATATAAAAACAGTGACATAATAAGAAAGTATAATATTTTTCTTGTGTTTGTGCCCACCCCATAAAATATTCACTTGCTTCAAATAATCTATAGGAATGTATGGTTACAAAAAAAGGACCTGTGGGAGTTTGCCTGGGGAAGGATCGAATGGAAAACTGAGAAGGAATTGGCCACAAATAAATATTAAATGACTGTTTTTCTTTCCAGTATATACTGCAGCCTAAAGAAAAAATTTAATAGAAATCTCAATATATGGAATCAAAAAGTACTCATACAAAAAAGTATTGATCCAAGAGGGAATAATGTCACATATGAGACTGCATTCATTCAGCTAGATATTCTTCCGATGTGATTCAGAAAGAATTTGGGAATTGGAAAAAGGAACGCCCATATGTTCAACCTGTATCCTGCAGTTTTTCTTGCTTCTCCCTGACTCTTCATGTATACTTCCAGCATCCATCCAGATCTGCCTTGTCATTATATTCTTGCTCCACTGAACTCAAATACTTGTTAGAATATTTTTAAATGCATTGACTGGCATGTACTCTATATAAGAGCTAAGCTGTATGTACAGTACAGTCAGGATGCCAATCTAGTTAAAGTCATAAGGTACCTGTGAAGGTGGCTTTTTCCTTAACTCACAGAGTTTTGACTAAAAATGCGTAATATATTTCATTTTATTTAGCAATATTTATTTAGCTCTACCCATCAAAATTCTGATTGTAAATTCACAGATTCACAGGAGTTGGAAGGGATCATCTAGTTCAACCCTCCTGCTAGAGCAGGATTACCTAGAGCACATTGCACAGGGTGGCATCCAGACAGGACTTGAATATCTCCAGAGCAGGAGACTCCACAACCTCTCTGGGCAGCCTGTCCCAGCGCTCCGTCACCCTCACAGTAAAGAAGTTTTTCCTCATGTTAAGATGGAACTTCCTGTGCTCCAGTTTGTGCCCATTGCCCCTTGTCCTGTCAATGGGCACCACTAGAAGAGTCTTCCCCCTTCCTCTAGACAACCACCCTTCAGGTATTTATAAGTGTTGATAAGATCCCCTCTCAGTCTTCTCGAGGCTAAACAGACCCAGCTCTCAGCCTTTCCTCATATGGAAGATGTTCAAGTCCTCTAATCATCCTGGTAGCCTCTGCTGGACTCTCTCCAGCAGTTCCCTGTCTTTCCTGAATGGGGGAGCCCAGAACTGAACACATTACTCCAGCTGTGGCCTCACCAGGGCAGAGCAGAGGGGGAGGATAACCTCCCTCGACCTGCTGGCCACACTTGTCTTGATGCACGCCAGGATACCATTGGCCTTCTTGACTATGAGGGCACACTGCTGGCTCATGGAGAGCTTGTCATCCACCAGGACTCCCAGGTCCTTCTCTGCAGTGCTGCTTCACAGCAGGTCAACCCCTAACCTGTACCAGTGCCTGGGGTGGTTCTTCTCTAGGTGTAGGACCCTACACTTGCTCTTGTTAAATTTCATACGGTTTCCGTTTGCCAAACTCTCCAGCCTGTCCAAGTCTCGCTGAATGGCAGCGCAGCCTTCAGGTGTGTCAGCCACCCCTCCCAGCTTGGTATCATCAGCAAACTTGCTGAGGATACACTCTGTTCCATCATCCAGGTCGTTGATGAATATGTTAAATAAGATCAGACCCAACACTGACCCCTGTGGCACACCACTAGCTACAGGCCTCCAGCTAGACTCTGTGCGGCTTATCACAACCCTCTGTTGCTCTGCCATTCATCCAGTTCTCTATCCACCTCACTGTCCACTCATCCAACACACACTTCCTAAGCTTACTAATGAGGATGCTGTGAGAGACAGTGTCAAAAGCCTTGCTGAGGTCAAGGCAGGCAACATCCACTGCTCTCCCTTCATCCACTCAGCTGGTCATGCCATCATAGAAGGCTATCAGGTTGATCAGGCATGATTTCCCTTAGTGAATTCATGTTGACCACTCTCAATAACCTTCTTCTCCTCTAGATGTTTATTAATAACCCCCAGAATCAGCTGTTCCATCACCTTTCCCGGGATGAAGGTGAGGCGGACTGGCCTCCGGAGTCCTCCTTCTTGCCCTTTTT
>VWZZ01001195.1:0-11337 GCA_013399095.1 Psophia crepitans
GTTTACATCCCGGGATAACTACTTCAACCCTATTGTCGTTCCCCTCTCCCTTTGTCAGCCCATTAAACTTGTTGCCTCATTCTGCCCCTTGTTTTGCTGACGGGGCAGTGAGCGAGCGGCTGCGTGGGGTTTGGCTGCTGGCTGGGGCCAAACCACGACATTCTGTCAGTAATAGCACATAATGCAAGGATTACCTAGGGAACAGTATCAGAAATACCAAACTGGACACAGATGTTTAAAAAAAACAGACTATGATACTGATGGCGAAAAAATAGTTACAAGCCAGTTCCTTTGAGAGGAGGCTGGGACAGGCAAAGGAAGTACAAGAATTGCTAAAGGGAGGGTCAAGAAACAGGAAAAGGGAGTACTAAGGTGCACAACTGTTGTGACCTTGCTGCATGGAGGAAGCAGGCAAGCAGCCCTGTATGTGATCACCATTGCTAGACCAGAACCTTAAACCAACCCTGTTGTTTTGGCCATAGCATGCATATTAAACCTACAGTCCTGGCCGGGAGAATGAAGGGGAAGGCATGTTGCTTTCCCTAACAGACCTGAGAACACCCAGGTGCATGGATTGAACTTCTCAATATTACCATGTAGATGCATCTTCTAGGTGCAGTGGCAGCTACCTATCACTTCCTAACATTGCTTAAAAACAAGTTCAGCTTTTTCTAGCCTTGCTGAGAGAAGGTTGACAAGGTGACACATAATACTGCATTGGTTTGCTACCAGCCTAACAAGGAAACAAGTTCACTCCACATGTCCACCAGTTAAGGTCAACATAAACCAAGGTCCATTTCATCTGCTGAAAATAGGTATGGTCTGGCTGCCTCTTTACCCAATGGTGAAATCACCAAGAAGCAGGCCCAGGTCCAGGCATCCCCCTGCATGCACAATAAAGAAAGCAACATTCCCTTGTACCTGTGATACACATGACTTGTTTGTGCCCAAGAGAGGAGGTTTGCTTCTGGTTTCTTCTTGTCATTGCTGTGGGCAGAAGCTCACTGCAGGATTTAGGTGCAAACAAGCTCTACAAGCCAAGAAACAGAGACTCCAGGTGAAAGTGGCAGGGCTGCATGCTGGATGGGAATGCAGAGAAGAGGGGCAGGCTGGGCAGGGCTGTCCAGAGACCTGAGCTAGGACATGCTAGTGAGAATTTGGACTTTTTGCCTCAGGGGTTCTCCCCCTCCCATGAAATGGTGACACTGGTGCTGAGGTAAGACACAGGTTGTGCCTGTGGCAGTGACAAGAAGGCAGGGATGAGATAGTGCTCAGAAATTAAATCTGCCCTGAATGCCCTTTTTGAGACCTCAGGCAGGTTTGTGGGGAAAGGAACTCACAAAGATGTCTTGATCCTCCTCAGTGAAGATGTTTTGTGAAGTGGCCTTCCATACACTGTTCAGGGGTGTTTCTGCAGGACTGCTCCCACATCTGGAGACAGCTCATCAACCAGCTGAAAGGACAGTATGCCTTTACCTTAGGCAGGGCAGCATTAACTTCCCCTGGCCTCTTGAGGATCTACCAGTAAGATTCAGAGAAGTGCCAGAAACCTCCGCTTCTGGAGTTGGATCAGGACGTTTATCACTGATGCGTATCAAAAGCATTTTAGAGGCCCAGGGGAAGCCTTGCAGAAACACTAGGAAGAGGCAAAGTAGACAGTGCTGGAGCCTTTGTGCTACCTACCGTGTTGACCCTTTCACCCCATCAAAAGAATCAATATTGATACATATACTAATGGCAGCATTTACCTTTGTGGAAACAAAAAGACTTTGTCTTTGGCTAATAAATTTCAGCTAAATTCTGTAGTCTTTCTCTGTAGGCTCCACACAGACAGTCAGATTGTGCAAAGATACATTTTTCTGGGCTTCATCAAACCAGCCCAAAATGCAAATTAATGTGACTACCAATTCAAGCTGAAGGTACAGTTCCCACCCACACCAGTTATGTCCCCAAGCTTCTCAGGCCTGGTGGAGAGGGTGATGCTATCTCTTCTAGTGCATGGGTGCACAGATAGCGTGCATGACCCTTGCTGCTGGAGTCCAATGCTAGGTGCATTGGCTCCATGGCACCTTGCAGCTGGAGCATCGATACTCAACTGCTTTCAGCTCAGCTGGTCTAAAAACAGATGTGGCTATAGGCCAAATGTGTGCTGAGTCTAGGACTGACACATCTACTGCAAGCAGTGCTGCGCTGGGACATGAGAAGATACATGTATGTAACACAGGCTTACCCAGGGCAAAGAGTATCTGAATTAGGCTGGCTTGGGCTCGTTCATTTAATGCAAGGCAGATCTCCTTCATAAAGGTGAATGTTCTGGCAGACCCTCCCAACAGGACTGCCCTGGCAGTATTGCCTGTGAAGCTTGGTCTGCTGTTTCAGTCCATGGGTTTTTCTTTTGGGACAGTCACTTAGTGAACAGCTTTCCTCTTTATTTCCTGTGTTTTCCAGCCTGGATCTGCAGCCTCTGGTGTGAAGGTCAGGAAAGAAGCTAAGGGCTTGCTATACAGGATTCTGCAAGTTTCCAACAAGTTTGTCTACTCACATAGTGCGCAGCTAAATGCAGCTGTTGTACATGGTGTCTGGGGCAGCTGTACAGCAAGATGAGTGTCCATTGCTCACTCAGTGGTCATACTGTCCAGGGCTATGGTAACAGGCATGCAGAGATGGCATTTTCTTCTGTCCATTCATCCCTTCTCCTCAGTTCTGAGGCCAATAACATCATCCCCATCTCACTGGAGAGGAAAAAGTCTGCAGCTTGGGCACCTGACTATACATGGTTAGAGCTCTGCCTCTGACTTCGCCAGGTCTGAAGTCTTTTCCTTACAACTAATTCCATTCAGAAGCTCTGGCATGGATTGCAGCTAATGGCTGCTACTTGGGGCCAGGAAAGTCAGTAGAGCTAATCACACCTTTCCAGCAGGACTTCCAGTGACTATACAAGGGGGAAGACTCTCTGGCACAGATAACTTCGTTAAATGATAGACTCCAAAATGGAAACTACATCTACTTCTTCTAACACTGTGCTGTAGCAAGCAAAATGGCAAGGAGCTTAAGCAGAGAAGGATTTTAAAAAACACTTTGCACTGACCTCTTCTAGGAACAAGGTAGGAGACTGCATAGATTCTTATGCTGGGGTACACTGGGCATAGTACTAGGGAGAGTGACATCCTTAGTTGGCACTAGGACTGTGGGAGAGATGTTACTTTTGGAATAGGAAATAAGGCAGTGTTGAGGCCCACAGGGTATCCTGAGGATTATTTAAACTGGGTGATAAAAAGGAGCAAAACCACACCAGAGTAGACACTACAGAAGTGTAAATCCACACAATGCTGTTAAACACACAGCCGAACAACTCCAGGACAGGAAGACTCATGCCCTCACCTGACATCTCTGCATTGCTTTAGGCACAGTGGGGCCCAGAGAGATGCAATGTGAAGAGATGGTGCCAACCACATAAATGGCTGAGTCACCTTGGGCTGCAAGTCTCTCACTTCACAGCAGTGTTGTGCTTCTACCTACCTCCCTGATCCCCTTCGCTGTGGCCCATATCTCTCCAGCAGCCTCAGAAGCTACCTCCTCTTTGATGGGGACCTGGGGCAGGACAGTCCCTGATGTGTAGCAGGAAGAGAAGGAGCAGCAGGATAGTGCTCATGCAGAGCCCTCTGCCCTGGGCCTCTTGCATGCTCACTACATGTCTGGATGCCTGGGAGTCAGGCACTTCAGGGGCCAAACTGTGACAGAGAAAACCAGCCTGTGGTTTTCTGTGGTGGGATTCCTGTTATCTGAGACATGAAAGAAGAGTTAACATTCGGGCTGTGTATTCATTATTGTTTATTGTCTCAGAATAAGATAACTAGGGATTTGAGAAAAGGAGGACCAACCTTGAAACTTTCAAATGTATTTAATTAGAATGAGGTATGCTGAGGTAGCAAGGAATCTTGAATAGGGAACACTTGTTAAGAGATACACATCCTTGAGCACTAAAAGTCAGCAGAAATTCCTCTAATTGGTATCCTTAGAGTGAACTGTCTCATTATAAATGAAATCCACGCCTCCAGTGCTAAAAACACCCCCTCGGCAGATAAGGACCCCTACTTACTGAACATGCGTAGTGAATTTAGAAGGTACTTTGTTTTTAAATCAAAGCAAGCAAAGAGTTGACCAATTGTAGTTTAGAAGGTGTGAATACATATAGGTTATGCTGATGAATGTATGAATATGTATAAATTGGGCTAATAAATGTGAACTGACTGTAACTCTCGGTATGCACGATAGGAGGAGAGATCCCCCATGCATCTGGCACTGTAATAAAGAATGTCTGCTCTTTAATACTACATTGGTGTTAAAGAGTTCATTTCCCAATTTCAGTGACATTCCCTTTACCATCAGAGGTCACCATCCCATCATGCATCCCCAGGCTAGCAGTGATGGTAGCTCTGTGTATGACAATGTGCCTTTATTCCACCTCTTTCCTCACTGCCCACATTAGCAGACAGGATAGCACCTTGGCAGCAGAGCTGACTTTGCTCCTCCCAGAGGGAGCACACCTCCAACAAGGGGTTTTTGTGCTTCTCCTGTCACCTCCATATGCAATCCTCAGGCCACCTCTGGCTCTTCTGTGAATGCCTGAAGCTGTACCTCTGGTGGTTGGTCCCCAGAGCTGGAAGGAGACTGGCACAGCAGCCTCAAGCTGCAGCATGGAGGGGGCTAGTGGTGATACTCCAGCCTCTCCTGTCTGCTTCTGCCAGACTCCTGGAGCTGGCTCACCAGCAAAGAAATCATCTTTGGCTGCTCTCTGTTAGGGGAGACTGGGTCCAGCAGCCCAAGAGAAGTGAGTGTGCTGCACACAGGCCCAGCCAGGAGTAAGACTGAGCAGATATTACCAGAAAGCACATGCACACACGCATACCCTTACAGTAGACAGGTACACATGTACACATGGCTGACCACCCACATCAATGCAGACAGATACCCTAAGCACTTGCTCAAATACATCCGAACAAAGAGCCTCAACCTGTTCCTCTTACTGGCCTGGGATCACCATGAAAACACATGCACACTGTAGAGAGTCCCTCAGGAAAACTGTGGGAAGTGGAGTTGAATAAGGTGGCAGGACAGACTCTGCTGACCCAGTGCAGGGTGTTGCCACACAACCATCCTGACCAGAAAACCGTTTATTTGCTGCTGGCCTTTTTTATCCCCTCATCCCTCTGTTTTCCTACATGTCAATGTGTGTTTCCCCACATTTGGTTTCTCCCCTGTAATAATCCTTGTGCACTCCCAGAATGGTCTTCCCCTGCACCCCATAGCATGTCCCATACCCCTGGCAGTGACTGCTGGGTCTGTGAGGTTCTCTGGAGAGGGTGGGCTGCCCTGGGACTGGGAGGAGCTGGACAGTGGCTCATGGCTCTGAGGGTGATAATGGGGATCTCCTGTGGCTTGGGGCTCTTCTGTGTATGCAGATGAGCTTTTCATCAACAAAGTTAGCATTCCTGAGCTGTGATATTTCTTCTCTGAGAGAGGCAGTGCTGAAAGCAGTGTGATTTCACCAGTTATACTGGAATATGCCTCAGTCAGACCCTATGAGACCACATAGGTTGAAGCACCCATCAGTTCTCAATCCAGGCAACAAAAGGATGGCCTTAAGACTCCCGATCTGTTTTATCACTCTTCAGCCAGTCCTATCATTCTGCTGTGGTCTGGGACTACAGTACAAACGGATCAGGATACCCTAGCACTCCTGGAACTCCAAGGGAAGATTTCTCTTCTTGGTGTTTCCCCTTAACCTTGGGAGGAGCAGAATGTGACCCTGCCAACAAGCAGTCCTGCTGCTTGTGGAGCTCCACAAAGTGCTGCCTGACTCTCTGTGCCGCTTTGTGTGCTCAGGTAGTGAAACGCTAAAAGCTTCAGTTGCAAGTGAAACAAAATGCTAAAAAGCAGCACCACAGCCTTCAGGCAAATATGTCAGACTTGCCATCCATTTACCTGTGATCTGGGACAGGGAGAGACAGAGCTAACAGGAAATGTGACACCCCCCAAAACTGTGACATGGCATGTGCTGCCCATGCATGAGGTGGTTGAACATGATTTCTGATACCTTCAAAAAGTTTAGTGTACCACCTTTATGTTGAAGGGAACCAGAAGAAGACAATTTTTATCATTTGTTTGGATCCCTTTAAGGAGCAATTGCTACTCTAAGTACAATTAAAGCATGTAGCAGAATATTATGCTACCTGTCTGCACAGTTGAGGGAGTCTGATCCTTCAAAAGAAATGTTTTCTGGTCACTTAAATCATTGACAAAGTGTTTCTCTTGTCACACTCTCCTTTTTGCCTTCTAGCACAGATAAAAGAATTGTGGGTTCCTTTTTGAGCTCTTTCTCAGTGAAACACATTTTCAAAGATGCAAGAAGAAAGACAAATTTCAAGGGCAAATTGTAGGCTATATAATTTGGCTTTCATGTTATTTAAGGTTTTCTGCTTCATGTGTTCATTTATCCATTTCTTTCTAAGGGATCTGAAAGTGTTTCCTTAAAAACAGCTTGGTGAGGAGTGCCTGCACAGCAGTCTTTAGAGCTTCTCAGCGCTGTCTCTTGGCCTGATTTGCTCTCCACACTTAAGAAGCTGGCTATTGGCAAAAGCATCAGAGTGAGCTGTAAACAGGCAGGCCATGCCCTTCTTAGGCGCACACAGAGGCAGGCACTCTACAAGAGAGATTCAGAGAGATGCCCTGGTTCAACCTGCAGCCTGGCTTCTAGACGGGTCTTTCCACTGGAGAGAGCAAGCTGGCGCACAAAAAAAAGGCTTGGACAGACACAGTCCTCATGAATGCCATTTCTCTGGATGGACTCCAGTGCAACCACCTCTGCAACATATCTTTCTCACATCTTTTGTCTTCTGAGTTGCTCTTTCTTCCTCTGGTTTTAAGAAGGTATCCCGTGTGGCATAAAAAGAATCGTGGCCAGCAGGTCAAGAGAGGTGATTCTGCCTCTCTACTCCATTCTCATGAGAGCCCACCTGCAGTATTGCATCCAGCTCTTGGGTGCCCAGTACAAGACAGACAGGGAGCTGTTGGAGCAAGTCCAGAGGAGGGCCACAAAGGCAATCCAAGGACTGGAGCAGCTCTCCTATGAAGACAGGCTGAGAGGGTTGGAGTTGTTCAGCCTGGAGAAGACAATACTCTGGGGAGACCTTTTAGCAGCCTTCCAGTACCTGAAGGGGGCCTATAAGAAAACTGGAGAGGGACTGTTTGCAAGGGCATGTAGTGATAGGGCAAGGAGGAATGGCTTTAAACTGAAAGAGGGTAGATTTAGATTAGATATAAGGAAGAAATTCTTCCCTGTGAGGGTGATGAAACACTGAAACAGGTTGCCCAGAGAGGCTGTGGATGCCACATTCCTGGAAACATTCAAGGCGAGGTTGGATGGGGCTCTAAGCAACCTG
Source organism: Psophia crepitans (assembly GCA_013399095.1). Lineage (NCBI taxonomy): Eukaryota > Metazoa > Chordata > Aves > Gruiformes > Psophiidae > Psophia > Psophia crepitans. Next base: position 7,443 of record VWZZ01001195.1, read on the forward strand.
ATCTAGTTGAAGATGTCCCTGCTTATTGCAGAGGCGTTTGGAATAGATGACCTTTAGACGTCCCTTACAAGCCAAACGATTCTGTGATATGATTCTATGATTCTAAGGTAGTTTGTGTCACTCATAATTGTCATTGACCTTGGATGGGTTAAACATCTTCAGACAACTGGACTGAGTGGCAGCAAAAGAGTGGCACGGCCAACCACACAAAGAGGGCTGAAGGATAAAGGTGTGCCTTGTCTGCAGCTTTATCCTGCAGAAAGGCAGGCAGAATGTCAGGGAACTTGAGCTGCTCCTGCACAGCTCATGGAACCAAAAACGTGCAGCACACAGGCACTCAGATGTAGCCTTGCCCCATCCAGACTAAGAAACTGAGAGAGGGGCTGACTAATCAGCTCAGTTTGATTTTTCAGATATGTGAAATGTGAAGTTGCTTCTTCCTTCATGAAATCTTAGTTCTTCTTGAGCAGACGGAACTTTCTGGATCCTTAAGCCCAGCAATTCCAAAGCAATTATCTGTATCATGGGACATGAATATGAGTGCACAGGTTAAGCTTATGGCTAAGATATTCTTGCATTCTTTATAGAAACAACTTGCCAGGCAAGCAGTCACGAGTTGGAAGCTTCTGAACAGTTTGGAAATGTTTCCCCAGACAAAAGGCTTTCATAAGTCAGATATGTTATGATCAAAGCATGGAGGCTTTTTAGAGACAAAATGTCTCACAACTTTCTGGATAAATATTCCCCAGGCTTCTGAAACTTAGAACAGAGGGAAGAAAACCACATGCTCAGTTCCACTACACACGGGTACAAATCTAATACATTTGGTAGCTTGGCATGAAGCTCTGATTTCTCTTATTAGTGGATACCACTTTTCATCCCCAGGAAAGAGAACTATGGCTTAATTTCTTTTTTAATTAAACTTCTGCTTCCTGTGTGGACTGCTTTGAAAACGCCGTCCAGGGGAACTCGTAGGAAGGGAAATATTACGCAGATTGTCCAGGAAAGCTGCATGAATCAGCAGTTGATGCAAAGCCTTTTTTTGGGCAGTGTTTAATGCTATATTAATTACAGAGGTCAGGCCCCAACCTCATTTTTGATTAAGCTGAGTTACCACAAAGTAGTAGTGATCATGAAAGGTGACAGACAAATTCAGCTTTTACATCAGCAGAAAAGAAAAACAACCATAGTTTCTGTAGGTGATTTGGGAGAAGAGTAGTCCCTGAAAAAGGAGCAGAAAGAGCAGCAAAGGTAAAGGCAGAATGACCTGCAGTGCAGAAATACTCTAGCTAATTAGGGAGTATGAAAGAGCAAAACCAGAAAGGCACAAAACAGAAAAAATCAATACAATTCAGTGGGTGAGTCTTTGTTTCCTGACCAGCTCTGTGCTAAATAAAGAGCTGCAGACAGCTGCAGACAAGTTTAAACACAGAGCAGGGCACTTTTACAGCAAAGGCTGATATCAGAGAAGGAAAGGAAAAGCTGACACAGTGGATATGGGTTCCTGTGTCCCCATTGCACAGTGCCTAATGAAAGTCACACAGTGCCAGGCAATGTCCAAGCAGCCTTGCACCCACTTTCTTTGTTCTTAGCACCACCAAGCACTTTATGCCCAGAGTACCAGGAGCAAGAGCACTGCACACTGTGTGTCATGGTTTAGACATTTTATTTCCCGAAGCCCCCCCTCACATGAGGAAGGGAAATTGGGAAAAGGAAACACGTGGGTTGAAATAGAAACAGATTTAATAAAAGAGTAAAAATCTTACTAACACCAGCACTAGCATAAAATACAGAAAGGTTATACTTAGCCGATACAGGGATGGCAAGCTGCACTCTCAGCAGTGAGTGCTGATGCCACACACAGCGAGCAGCGCAGCTCCAGCAAACATGCGACAGTCACCACATCCCACAGGGCAGGTAATGGGAGCACAGAGCGGGGCTCGGGAGTGGGATTCCAGGCGAGACCCTCCAGGGACGGCAGCCATCACAGAGAGAGGGTCATCCCAGAGAATCTCATTTATAGAGAGCGTGATGTTTATGATACAAAATACTTCTGTTGACCAGCTTGGGGCAGATGCCCTGACTTTTGTCCCTCCCAGCTTTTGCACCTGGCTATTGCAAAACTGCTAAAGATCTTGACCACTATGGAAATCTGCATTCCATAGCTGGTCATAAACTAAATCAAAGTGTCTTATCAACTTTGTTCTCACACAATTACGTGCTGCAGTCTGCTCTAAAATGCAGCTTTTCTGTGCAGAAAATTAGTTCTATGATTCTATCCCAGCAAAACCAGGACACTGTGTTATGTGATAAAAGCGGCTTTGCACAGCCAGAGGAGTATCGCAGGGTGTAAACCCCAGATAATACCCTGCCCTGTCTACTCCCAGGCCCATACAGGAGTCATCCACCCATCAGAAGCCCACATCCCCAAGACCAGAGGAGCACAGGGACACAAAGATGGTTGGGAACACAAACTAGGAACTGAGAGGAAAGGAAAACCTGTCCAGGGCCCTCCAAGCAAAAGCTCAGCCCCACAGTCCGGGCATGAAACCTGTCAAAACGAGTCAACATCTGAGCACCCTTGGGACCAAGAGAGGTCCCTGCCATCAACATCGGACATGCTATGGGGTGCAAGGGAAGAACATTCTGGGGGTGCACAAGGCTTATTACAGGATGCCCAGGGGAGAAACCAAATGTGGGGAAACACAGGCATTGACATGGTTTGAGGAGGCCAAATGTGGGAAAATAGAGGGATGAGGGGATAAAAAAGGCCAGCAGCATATAAATGTTTTTTTTGTTCAGGCTGGTTGTGTGGCAACGCCCTGTAGTGGCTCAGCACAGTCTGTCCTGCCACCTTATTCAACTTCACTTCTCGCAGTTCACCTGAGTGAGCGACTTTCTATCTGGTTTATGTGTGTGTGTCAGAGCAGCCCATGTGTTAGTGGTGGAGCACCTGGAGCAGCGTGGGTGTGCAAGCAAGTGTGTGAGTGGTGATGATGATCCAGCTAGACAGGCAGTGAGGAGGTGATGTGGCCAGGAAGTTTGGGGGTGTGGGTCTCTGTGGGCGCGACCACTGGGCAGTCCTGGACAGCTCTGTATGTCTGTGTGTCTGTACTGTTGTGTGCCAGATGGTCTGATCCACCAGCTGGAGTGGGGCCATGGCCCCAGGGACTTGTATGTGCTTGTAGGTGCCACCAGCTGGGGAGACTGGAACCCAGGGGCAGCTACTAGGCTGACAGTATCTGTGCCTATCTGCTGGAGGGACCCATGGGGTGTGGGTTGGGGTGGGGGGATGTACGTACACAGACAGACGCACACTCTCTCTTCTCACTAAGGAACTTTTATGATGATCCACCAGAGAGGAGAACAAGTTGCTGGTGTTGTTTGTTTGTGTGGTTGCTGACTGTATACTCACTGAATGCCGGTCAGTGTTGTTCTATGTAGATGACCATGTAGGAATGTGCTGTAGGTGTGTGTGTTTTATATGTGCCTTTGGGGAGTATATTCTGTTTTGCTGCTGGTAGGACCTGGGGGCAAGGAAGTGCAGAAGCTTCACTTCTATCAGGCTGCCATTTTTGGCCTCACCAAAACATTCTAGAGGCTGGCAAAAGCAGGGACTTCCATTGAAATGTGGTGTTGAGTCAGGCAGAGCCGCTAAAAGCCAGTGCAGATGCATCAGGTGGTGTAAGGTCGCCTGCAGGAGACGTGCAGGGCAAGAGGGGTAGGACGGCTGCAGCTGTCCAATTTCCTGAGCAAATGGGATCGCCTTAATTGTCTTTATAGACGGGGCTGTCGTGGGTCCAAACGCGGGTTCTGTCTGGGGACGCGCCGTCCACTGCGCCGGCGACTCGAAACAGGGGTGACGAGGGAGGCGAAGAGCAGAGCAGCCCGCAGG
>VWZZ01001195.1:11447-37964 GCA_013399095.1 Psophia crepitans
AGCGCGGACCTCGGGAAGGCGGGCTGCCCCTCACCGGCCCGCTCCCGGCGGCGGCGCGGGTGGTGCCGGGTGGAGCCCGGCCAGGGCCGAGCCCGGCGTCTCTTACAGGGGCCGCTCTCGCGGCTGCCTCCCGGCTTCCCAGGGCGGGTTTCCCTGCCCTCGCGGGCCTGCCCTGCACCACGCTGGGCGGGGGCGTGGGTCCGCCCCACTCGAGCCCCCGCCAAGGAACGGGCTGAGAGGCTTGGGTCTGCGGCGCTGCGCTCTCTGCTCCTTGTCCGGCGCTGCAGCTGCGCTACCCCGGGGCGTGGGGCGGGCGGGGCGGGCTGGGTCCCGTTGCCGGCGGTGTCGCCGGCGGTGCGGAGCAGCGCGTGTCAGCCGAGACGGTCAAAACTGGCGCTTTGGGCTGAAAGAGGTGTTGCAGTAAGTAGTACTGCTGGTTTCGCTCCCCATCGAATATTTCTCAAAAGCCACGTGTCAAATGGCTTTGCTGCGGGAGTTTATAGCCAGCTCCAGGGATGTCTGCCCCAAAACTGGCTGTCATCAAAGAAGAGTGTTGCTGCGCTGGCTCAGGTGGCAGTGGCCGAGCTCATACAGTGGGAGAGATTGTTCTGTACTAACCCAGGAGTCTAGCAGAAGGATGGTGGCTCTGAGGTTTGTTCTAGTGTTCAGCTGTTATCCAGAAATACCTGCGTCACTGCGTGGCAGCTGCTTCTGCTATGTCTGTGTGAATGAAATGTTGGTGACCTTGAACTTTGGGTGCCCCTCTTCGCATTTAGGTGACTTGTTTAGTGATTTCTGGCCTGTTCTCACACCAAATGCAGTGAGATAATTTTCGAGGAGGGAAGCTATATATATACACCTGCCTCAACAGCAAAACAAGCAAGAAAAAAAAACAATAGCTCTCTATTGTGGAATTCGCAGTCAATGATTTTGGCTTTTTAACCACAATGGAAGATATTGTGAGAGAAATTTCACCTGAGCTTGAGGGAGCAGAAGTCAGAGTGACTTTAGCATGCAAGCATGTGGTGCAGCACTCTGTGGAGACCTGCTTCATCACCAATGGCAGTGGTCTTGTGGAGCAGCTGGAGCACAGAGATCAGAACTCTGTGAAGGACAGCTGATGAGATCAGGGCAGCAGTCCATGTTTGTGTGGTAAGTGTTATGTATTTGTGTTGCTGGCCAAAGTAATTAGATTTGCTCCATTTGTATGTGCTCAAAATGGCTATCTAACCACTGAAAACATACCTGACAGCTTTTGCCTGGGTATCCTGTTCTGGATGTGCATGGTGATCTCCACCTCTTGAGCATCATGCGCTTTTGCTCACTCTTGGCAACAGCTTGTCTGTGGCTCCCTTGTTGAAGGTGGGTTTACTACAGTAGTGGGAAGCTATCTGAAGTTTCTCCTTCCTGACAGATTTGGCTGACTTAACCCACCAGTGAGGTGTGGGAGATAAGGCTGAATGGTCTGGAGGTGTTATAAGACAAGAAATGTTAGGAAGCCCATTAGTCATGGGGGTAGTGTCCTAGTGGAGCAGTCTTACTGGCCCAGAAAAATACCAGAACTGGAGATGCAAATGATAGTCATGTTACGTAGGAACCCTTCAGTGAACAATTTCTTCCATGTTATCACTTTCTATGGGAGTGGGAACATCGCTACATGAGGTTCTCTGTAGCAAGGCAGAGAGATAAATGTTCAGAGGGCTATCATACAACCTGATAAAAATCCAAGCCGACAGAGAAAAAAATTTCTGAAAGTCTGGAAGGCATTATTTAATTCTCCCTGCATAAATTCCAGCTGACATCCACTAGAAAGGCACCCAACTCTTGCTCCAGCCCTCTATTTGTGAATCCACCTGTGTGGCTCTGGCAAGACTGATGAGTAAGCTCTGGGACCACATTGGTTCCGGAGGCCAAAAGCAAGGGTGAACTGGTGTAATTGCAAGGATGCAGCACAACTGAAAGGAAGAGGCTGACCGTCTGTCCAGCCCCACGATGCTAAAAAGATAACAGAGACAGCGATGTGGAGGCAGGTATTTCTTACACAAGAATAAATGTGTAGGAGGGCCCTGGGTGGACAGTGGGCTTTAAAAAACCCAGTGAAGCCTTCCAGGAAATGTCAGGTGAAGTTCTTTTTGACCAAAGCTTCTTGGTCATATCCTGTACCAACTGCAACTGTTATGGGAAGCAGTGGCTCAGCAGCAGCAATGGCAGTGTTTGGGAGCAGCTGGGCTTGCAGCCAAGTGTGGAGCTGCTGTGGTGGAGATTCCTTTCTTCTTTCATTTAGCCATTGGTAGCAGGCGTATGGCACACGTTTTCAAGTGTAGTGCTATCTAATTTACCCTGGGTTTTGCTCCTCTAAGTTTTAGCAAATTACCCTTTAAATTCTTGCTAAGCAGGCTGCTAGCAAATAGAACAGTGTGTTTAATGCTGTTTAGTTATCTGGACTCTAATGCTTGTAAAGAGCCTGGCATTTTTAAAACCAAAGGGAAGCTTTTAGGCTTTTGTGAAATGCATCTGTATGCGGCACGAAATTCACAAATCAATATTTTTTAAGTGCATGTATTTTCCCTTTCTTTATTCTTCTTTCTTGGCATTTGGCAAAAGGCTATCCAGAAGTAATTTCCCAGAATATAGTCTTCGTGCTTGATGAAATCCAAGCCACACTAAAAGATCATCTTTACAAACAGTTATAGAGGAACCTGTCACGTTGCCTGCCCTGAACTTGTATATGCTGAGGTGGATTGTCTTGTGTGCAGACAGTCCCAGGAAGACATTGAAAGTACTCCAGAGTGCCAGACTTTACAGGCATGTTTGTTGGTTAAAGCTTTGCAGCAGGGCATGAAGATCAGTACCAGTATGTGGAGTTCTGCACAGAATCTTTTTTTTGTTTTGCCCTTGTTGAGCAAATTGCAAGCGGTGTGGAAGTGATGCTAATGGGGTGAGCTGCTTGATTTCATACAAGGGCTGGGGAATAGGATCTGGCTACATGCTCAGAGGCAGTTCTTTTCATCACTGTGAAAAGAAGTTACTCTTGGAAAGCTAAGCCAGGAAATTAGAGGGGAGCATCTCTTCTGTGCTGACAGCTCTTGTCCAGAGAGATATAGGTGAAAGAATGAAAGTCTTCACACACTTCCACACAAGTCTATTTTTAGAAGTGAAAGCTGTTTAGGAGGGGAAGTATTGATTTTTCTCCTTTCCACCTTGAACATTCTGTTTATCGTTTTCTTCAGTTTGTGTGTAATGGACCATACGCAAAGCTATTTTTACTTCTCTCCTTCTACTCTAAATATGTGAGCAAGACAAGGATATGGCGCCTTTGCTAAAATGAATTTTTTTGGTGCCTGTAGTCTTTGCATGCAGGACCTCATATTTTAAAACTAATTCAGATGTGAATCCCCTGATGCGTGCAGGAAACCAGAGCACAATGAGGGTGTAATGGTACAGGCCAGATGTGCAAGTGACTCAGAAAGACAGCTAACAGCTGGCACTGACCTGCAGATTGGCTGGGGAGAGCAGTGGTGAACAGCTAACTTGTGTTCGTGGTCACTAGTGACTTCTGGCCACCAGTAGTATGTCTGGTCAAACTAAAAGAGACAATGAGACTGTTTTCAAGAGTATATGGCAGCAATAAGTGTGATCTGGCAGTGCTGGTCACCCTCCGCCTCTCATGTTTGTGTTTGTTCTGAGGCAAACTGCAAGATGTGCCTCCGGCTCCCTGAGTCTGTCCAGGTGTTACTTGGTTTTTGCTTAAGGATGCCACCACGATGGATTCTTCTGGACGTCTTGGAAGACAGCTGTGCTAGGAGATTGCTGTGGAGGGTGTAGCTCATTTGGAGCTTCAGGTTCATCCTTCAGCTGGCCAGTGGCCACTGGTCTCTTCCTCTGTTGTTCTGCTGCAGCAAGGCCCTGTTCCAGGGCTGGGCATGGAGCCACCTTGCCAGTAGTGCTGAATCTGTTCCCTCACCAGTAAACTGTGTGTCTGCAGGTTGCATGGTGTCTCATGCCATTGCTCTCCTCCACTGGCACCTTGACCCCAGGCTGTGCTGGTCCAGGGAACTGCACTGCAGGTTCCCCTGTGAAGAGCACCTGAAGGGTGTGGCTGAGGCTCTGAGCAGCTCTGTCCCAAATGACATATACCTATGACGATACCATGCTCTTTCAGTGCTGCGGGAAAGAACGTCAGAGGACTTGGGTAGTTGGAGCATGTAAGTACAGACAGCGCAGACAGTGTCTCTGGAGGTGTTTCTGCTGTTCCCAGGGGGTTCTGGGACAAGAGTTAGCAGCACACATTCACAGAACTTTAAACTAGATTTGAGGGGGGAGGGAGTGTAGCTGGATTTGCACCAGTGGGGCAGTGTTCTGGCAATAATGAATATCAGAAGGCCTCCCACACGCCTAGGGCGCAATCGGCGTGCTCAGCTCGCTCGCTGAAATGACTCTACACCAACGCATGCAGTATGGGGAATAAACAGGAGGAGTTGGAAATCTGTGTGCGGTCAATCCCTTCATCCCCCAACCTGTATTGATACTGGGGGTTGCCCTGACCCACGTGCAGGACTTTGCACTTGACCTTGTTGAACCTCATGAGGTTCACAGGGGCCTACTTCTTGAGCTTGTCCAGGTCCCTCTGAACAGCATCACATCCCTCAGTCATGTCAACCGCACCACTCAGCTCAGTTTTGTCTACAAACTTGCTGAGGATTCACTTGATCCCACTGTCTATGTCACTCATGACAATATTAAACAGTACTTGTCCCAGTATAGACACCACTCGTCACTGATCTCCGTCTGGACCTTTAGTTATTGGCTCTTTGGATGTGACAATCCGGCCAATTCCTTATCCACCAAATAGCGTACCCATCAAATTCATTTCTGTCCATTTTAAAAAGAAGGATGTTCTGGGGAACCATGTCAAAGGCCTTACTGAAGTCCAGAGAGATGACATCGGTAGCTCTGTCCTTGTCCACTGATGTAGTGACTCCATCATGGAAGGCCACTAGGTTGGGCAAGCAAGACTTGCCCTTGAGGAAGCCAGGCTGACTGTCTTGAATCACTTTCCTGTTCTCCACGTGCCTTAGCGTTGCTTCTAGGAGGATCTGTTCCCTGATCTTCCCAGGCACAAAGGTGAGGCTGACCAGTTGGTAGTGCCCAGGTTCTTCTTTTCTACCTTTTTTAAAAATGAGTGCAACATTTCCTTTTTTCCAGTCTCTGGGGAATTCACCTGACTGCCACGACTTTTCAAATATCCCAGAGAGTGGCTTGGCAACTACATCAGCCGTTTCCCTCAGGAGTCTGGGATGCATCTCATCAGGTCCCATAGACATGTATGGTCAGGTTCCTCAGGTGGTCTCAAACCTGATCTTCTCTTACAATCCTGTCCTTGCCTTGAGGTCTGCTTGAGGGTGGGAAGAAAGGTCACTGGTGGAGACTGAGGCAAAAAAGTTGTTGAGTACCTCAGCCTTCTCCTCAGCTGTTGTTACCAGTTTGCTAGTCATGTTTATGGGGGGAGGGGAGGGGGTGGGGAGTGTTACACTTTTCTTTGATCTTCCTTTTGACCACTGTAGCGCAGCATCCTCATAGCACTGTGTGCATGTGTCCTGGTTTTCAGCTGGCACAGTTAATTTTCACATGAAACTGGAAGAGGACACAGCGAGGACAGCTAATCCAAACTAGCCAAAGGTGTATTCCATACCATATGACTTCATGCTCAGTATATAAAGGGAGGCTGGTTGGGGAGGAAGGGCTGCTGCTCTGGGAAGGGCTGGGCATCAGCTGGTGGTGAGCAAATTGTATTTGTGTATCACTGGCCCTGTATATTCTATGTGCTGTTGTTATTTTCCACTTCCTTTGCTGTCCTAGTAAATGATTCTTATCCCAACCCACAAGTTTTACCTTTTTCTTATGATTCTCCTTCCCATCCCACGAGGAGGGTTGGAGGGCGGGGTTGAGCAAGCAGCTGTGTGGTGCTCAGCTGCTGCCTGGGGCTAAACCATGACAGTATGGTCCAGACTCCTCTGCTTTTTCTCCAGGGGAACTGCTGAAATTCAACATCACTGTGATTACTTTGAAGCCCAAGAGCTCTGGTCTGGAACTAGCCATCTGTCAAAGGATAAGAGGAAAGATAAGACACTGAAGCTGCAGTAGTGGCAATGAACAGTGTTAGTACCAGCAGTCTTGCTGCCTTTGGGAGACTCGTCAGCCCCATAAAGAAGCATTTGGAAGAGGACAAGAGGCCGTTTTTGGAGCTGGGAGTCTCTCCTGAGGAATAGCAGACTGCTTTTTAGAGATCTAACCCAGTGCACAGGTTTTGACCATCCTTCAAAACAGATACTTGGTTTCAATGAAAAGCAGAGGGGACCAGGACAAAGCACGGTATTCACACTTCGAGCCATGGCACTCACTGCCATTGAATCTTACTGCCAGTATTTTCAACACCACAAATTTTAGGTGTGAGTCCTAAGGCTTTTTCAGTTAAGGGAACGAGATGTTTAGAACTTGTAGACACATCTGCAAAAGGAATGGTCTCCCCCACAGCTGCTGCAGAGGTTGCTGCTGGTGTTGGGGTCCCTGGCATTTTAGGGTGGTCGGATGCAGGGTTTGTGTCTTGCACGATCAGACAACCTTGTTGTACATGGTGAGGCTTCCTGTGAGGGCTGCATAAGATTAGCTGGAGCTTAGAGGCCAGAGCTGACTGCTCTCCTCATTATCTCTGCTGTAAGCATCACTGCAGGGTGGCTGGGGGGCTAACTTGAAGATGGGAGGTTGAAGAAGCCTTAAAAGCCCTTTACTCCCTTAGTAAATTCACATGTGAGGCAGGAGTACTGTACTAATCTTTGCATAGCTGCACAGGCTCCTGATACGTGCTCCTTAAACCCCACAGAGAGCAAATTGCAGTAATTGGGTACTTGCTGCCAAGTCTGGCTTCATCCTCCATTGACATCATCACCAGGGCTGGCAGCAACAGTAAGGCAAATGCTGATCATCTGCTTTTCAGGTAGAAAAGTGTTTTTTATAAAGAAAAAATGCAGTTGTTCTTCATCAGGTATAAATACATGCATTCTCACACTAATACTTGTGTCCTAGATGCTGATTCCCAGTATTTAAAACAAATCAGGCCCCAAACTTCAGGAAATTTAAAACTAACAAAAACTGGGAGATAATGGGATAATGTATCAGGGGTGATCAAGGATGTTTTTGTTGCCATGGTAAAGGTCAGATACTTCACTCTCATGTAGAAATCAATACAAATCTGAAACTTCCACCGATCAGTATAAATCCTTGAAAGTTGTCTAGTTTTGGGGTTTTGAGCTAGCAGACTGAATACTCCTCTATTCACTGCCTTTTGCCTGATTGCACAGTCGGCACACATTTATTCACAGCTTCCTCTCCTCCTACAGCAGGCTGCCACGAACTTTGCACTCCACTTTGGAGTGAACAAGAACCAAGTGATGTGATTTCAGATATATGTTGTTCTTGTTTGCAGCTGGGATGGAATAAATGAACCTGCTGTGCCACTGCAGTGGCTGAAAGTGAGGCTGTAGAAAAGGCAGCTATTGGGGTAGCAGAATTCTTACTGCTGTGGCCGGGTAGCATGATGTACAGAGAGGGAAGGCTGGCAGTAATCCTTGTGTCTTCTGTTCCTCCATGCAGAAGACAATGCCCTTATTACAGTGCTGTCTGTTGTACTGCCCTGTGGCTGCATGTTCTGAGGTTTGCCATGGCTGTGATCTTCAAGTTAGTGGTTTTCCTAAAGAGCCAGAATCACCCAGACAGGTTTCCTCTGAGACACCAAGAAATGGATGGATGCATGGGTCAGTTAGCCATGCAAATGCCTGTCAAGTCTTAGTTTCCTCTGACAGAGTTTAAGGATCTTTGTGTATTAGGATCCGAGCCTGGTCAAGCTGCTTTAGTGACGTGCTCAAGGGCTTGGCTCAAAAATAGTTCCAAAAGGGCAGGTGGAAGAGGGCTCAGGTCAGAGCTCTTATAGGACATCTTTGAAGCAAGGAGGAGGTGCCAGCTGCACATGATGGATCTGTGCCAAAGGCTGGGTAACCCTGTCCCACTCAGTACATGTGCAGGTCCTGTGTGCCCTGAGGACACCATGAGAAAGAGGTCTGCTACCTTGAGTTTGTCACTATTGCAGGGAAATATCTGCAAGACTGCCTCTTCTAAGACACCTGTTGTTTGGCTCAAACGTTCTGGTTTACTGCAAGGAAAATGTGGGGTTTTTCTCTTCAGTACTCCATCTGTGTTTTTTAAGCATTTATGTTTGTTTTTCAAGCTTTTCCTCTGTGTCCTGCAGGTTAAGGGACTTTCTTCAGAAATTCTGCTTTGTGAAGCACAGCAGAAGTGTGGGAAGGAAAAGCTGTCCTTTCTACAAAAGATACGGGGTAGGGGTAGAGGGTGTAGCTGCACATGGAGGTAACCAGAGAGCACCGGAGAACAGTTGATGTCAGTGCATTGGTAGCTGAAGTAGGTGTCTTCTAGGCATCCAAACAGAGAGCTTCTTGGGAGAAGGACTAGCTGCAAGCAGGACTCTCCCCATGGCTCAGAGGGGAATATTAACATCTGAAGGGATGTTCTGTGGTTACTTCCCAGTCACTGTCTAGAAAGGGAGCAGATTTCTCATCCTACAAACTCTAGTCTTCTTCAGAAGACACTGCTTGATTGCAAGGGTACTCATTTTCAGTTCAGAGATGCTGCTCAGAGGCAGGTATGGGAGCAGTGTGGCTGAAGGAGCGATTTCGAATTGTATTCCATAAGAGCAGCCAAGAGAATGCTCAGTGCAAAAGCTGCTGAAGGATTGAATTTTATGGCCCTCTTTTCTGTCCATTGCTACACAGGTAGGTAGTGAAATGGGCCAGAAGGGCTTCCTGGGAGGGAAAGATACATCAACAAATGTTGGTCCTGTCCTCTCATTCTTGTTCAAAAAGATGCATTAGAGGGAGTGTTGTGAGTTGGAAGGATGCTGAGGGGAAGAGGTCCAGTTTGTGTTTAGACAAAATGTTTTGCGCCTCATTTCTGTCAGCTTCCAACCATCTCTTTTATATCTTCTTATTCAGAAGTTAACTTACTAGTATTTCTGCTACAGCAGAGCTCCTGCTATGGACCAGCAGCCTGTTGTCTTGTGCACTGTCCCAGCATAGCAGTCCCTGATGTGCAGAATTTACTGTCTGAGCAGAAGACACAAGAATAGAGCTCAGGACATACAAATCTTGCAAGCTGACCAGAAGACACAGTGTGAAGACACAGTGGCTATAATACTTCTATTTTCATGCTGAAATACAGTTGAACGAGTTTATATTCTTTATGACTTCTTGTAGATGCAGATGTATTTTTTGTTTCGTTTTATGTTTGGTTCACTTGTAGCCCACAGTTCTTTACAGTGTGTGAATGAGTAATGAGGATAGTATGTGGCTACAGACTTTCTGTATCTTTGAAGGCACAATGTTGGAGTGGCAAATTATCTGGTTTGACAGAGAAATCATAGACTGACAGGTTCAATTTGGGGCCTGGAAGCTACTTAGCCTTTGCATCTTCAAAAGAAGGACTGTTTTTAGTTGCAATAAAGTCACAGTGAATTTACCAGATCTGAGCCAAACCCTTTTAACACTACAGTTCTTCAGTTCAGTAGCACTGAAAACATACTACCAACAGCAGAGGGTACACGCAAAGAGCAGGTTGATTGGGTTACTGTTTTCATATTGCTGAATTAGAACTCTTAAATGAAAGATCCAGGATGAGCCACTCACTTTACTGATTTCTGAAACCACATATGTTCGCAGAGCTCCAGCACTAGTAGACATCAGTATAGTAGACCAGTTTTATCAGAAACAAATTTGAGCTTATAAGCTTGGTTTGGAGATTGCTTCTCCTAGTGAAAACACTAGCCACTGAATTTCTTGCTTCATTACTGCTCTCTATAGAATTTCTGTGGTTGTATTAATGCGAGAGGAAATCTGTCACAGGGAGGGAATACACCAGCTTTGCCTCCCCAAGGCAGCCAGGAGTTGACTGTAAACCTCACTGTCAGGCCCTGAAATGCTTGGTCCAGTGAAGCTGAAGGCTGTGTACTTGTCCCTGAAATGATGGTCAATGGAAGAGGCGTGTCTAGTTTGGAGCAGTGTACAGGTGGGTGTTGCCAAACTTATCACTCAGAGATTCCAAACTGAAATAGAGAAGGGCTTTCCTCTGACTAGGTACAGCAGCTTTCTTGTGTTGAGAAAACAGATCACTGGATCCAGAAGCCATGAAAAAGACTTACACAGGTTACTGGGTCATTCTCTGCCATGAGAATCTAATGCACTATGACCACCAACATGGATTAACCAAAAGCGCCAGGCAGGGGAGACTGAATGGGCAAGAAGTGTCATAATAAGTTTTACAGATGTTAAGATCCTATGTTAAAGCACATGGTCTTCCCAAGGTGCCAATGGATCTTTTTATTACAAGAGAGTTGTGAATTGGTGTTGGTAACTCTGAACAGTGTCTAGAAGATTTCTCTAATATTTTACCATTCTGTTTCCCTGTGATTTTTATAATTGTCAGGTAAATGGAAGATTTGGAGACTAACTTAATCCAGACACGCAAAGTATGTAGAATAGAGCAAATGGTAGCAAAATGGCTTCATCGCTCTCGGGATGGTGCATCCAGGTAAACATCGTTTTTATTAAAAGAATGTCTGTTGATAACCTTTGATCAGTGACAGCACAAGCTTGTTCCCAACAGGGGCAATTACAGGTTGCAGATCTTACAGTGTTTCAGTTGTTCCTGGGAAATATGCAACCCCTAGAAAAAACAGTGTTTTAAGCATCCGCCTTGGCTTCCAGGGACAAATGTTCCTGCTTTCACCCATTCTGGTTTTGTGAGCCACACCTGCAAAAATACAATGCTACTCAATGCAAAATATGCTTTTCTTGAACATGGACTTGTACTTCTCTTTGTGTCTTGCCATTGGCCCATGTTTTTAGGGCAAGTTTGGGTTGCTTTTACAAGGGATCCTGGCCCACAGCTGCTTTACTTTCCTAAGATCTGAGAATTGAAATTAAGCTGGACTGGATCCTGGCAGGAGCAGAGAGCTGTAAATTCTCTCCCTGCCTTGCTGGGTAAAGGTGTTGCTGTAATCTGTGGAGGTCAGGGCTTGCTGTGGGGGACACCTGGAGTTCTTCCGTGTATGGGCTATGGGTGGCTGAAAGAGTTGTGGTTACAACTAGCTGGTGCCACTGCTCTGAGATCTTCAGCTTTCTGGGCAGCGTGGAGGATCACTTCTGGTCTGCATGGTATGGAGTCAACTGTGGGTACCCACAGAAGTACTGGCCTCTCTGTGTACTGGTGCAACCCACTGAAAGTAGGGAGGGGCAGGGTGTATGTGTGTGTATCTATGCCTATTCTATAAAGTATCTTCTGATTATATCTTAATTAATCACTGGCTTCTTGTCTCACAGGGGCAGAGTGTCTGTGATAGACAGCACTAGTGATGGCAGTGGCCAGCCTGCCAGCCATGTCAAACTTACTGTTACAGTATACAAAGATTTGGTCCTCCATCACTACGGGTTTGAGATTTGTCCAAACCTTCCTCTTACAATTGCATCTGTCACTGCAGGTAAGCACCATTTCCTTCTCCATACAACCACAGGTTTTCAGAAGCCTGAACTGTCCCAGATGGCCTGGTGATCAACTCCTGCCAGGTATTTATGAGTTTCTCAGGTAGCTCTGGTTGGCATGTAATCCTTGAATACTGAGGGTGAAAACCTGTGTGCCAGTGGAGTGCAGAATGCTTGAACATCTATCTGATTCTGATGGCATGGAACAAATCCAAGCCAATGGCAGTTTCACTGCTAATCTTTCACCTGCACTCAGACACAGCTGACCTTCAGGCATGCAAAGAGCTGCTTCAAAGCAAAGTTCTTTCTGGTGTTTTATCTGAAATGCAAAGGAAAAATGTCATCTAATCTTAGAGTTCTTAGTCTGCAGTGGCGCTGGTGATCTGTTCTTGAAAATGTTCTCTGGACTTATAGCCCTGTAACACAGAGAGGATCACTGGTAATTACAGACAGCCCAAGTGAAATTCTGCTAAAGTCAAACAGATCAACTCTTCCAGTTTTCAAAGGGAGGGATGTAACTCTCATTTTAAGGTGGCTTGGGGGTTTTGAATCAAAAACTGTGAAGCTGTTTTTTATTTACCGTATTTATTTTTAATAAGTATGCAAAAATGCCTGCTTTTTGCCTGTTGGTGTGTGTGACAGCCAGAGAAAGGCTATGGCTGAGTCGGGCAGGTTGGTGGTGTGGGGAGGATGGCTGGAGGGCCGGCCTGGGCTCTGCCTCTGGCTGCCCCTGTGAACTGTGGCATCTCTCAGTTGCCTGAGGAAACGGCCTGTCCAAGTGCTCATGCTTGCGGGATGTTTAGCAAAAACGCACTACAGTATGGTCTGTCTGCTTTCACAGTGCTTTTGAATGAAATTTTCTCTTTATGCCCCTTCTCATGTGTAACGTGGCTAAATTAGCTGAGAGTCTTGGGTTCTAAGAAGTGAGGAAGTTTTCTGTGGCACTTTTAGCATCATAAAATCATAACACCTTAAAGAGTTGGAAGGGACCCATAAGGATCATCGAGTCCAACTCCTGGCCCCGTGCAGGACCAGCCCCATCAGAGCAGATGGCTGAGAGCATTGTGCAGACACTGCTTGAACTCAGCCAAGCTCGGGGCGGTGACCACTGCCCTGGGGAGCCTGTTCTAGGGCCTCACCACTCTCTGGGGGAAGAACCTTCTCCTGATCTCCAACCTAACCCTCCCTTGGCGCAGCTCCATGCCATTTCCTCGGGTTCTATTGCTGGGCACCAGAGGGAGGAGATCAGCACCTGCCCCTTCGCTCCCCCTTGTGACAAAGCTGTAGGCTGTCATGGGGTCTGCTCTCAGTCTCCTGAGGGCAAACCAAGGGACTTCAGCCTCTCCTGATGCGTCTTCCCCTCTAGACCCTTCACAATCTTGGTTGCCCTCCTTTAGACACTCTCCGAGAGTTTTATGTCCTTCCTGTACTGTGGCACTCAAAACTGCACCCAGTACTCAAGGTGAGGCTGCACCAGTGCAGTGTAGACTGGGACAGTCATGTCCCTGGACCGCCTGGCAATACCGTGCTTGATGCACCCCAGGACACGGTTGGCCTTCCTGGCAGCCTGGGCACACTGTTGGCTCATGTTCAACTTGCTGTTGACCAAGACCCCCCAGTCCCTCTCAGCATGGCTGCTCTCCAGCATCTCACACCCCCAGGCTGTCTGTACAGCCAGGGCTGCCCCTGCCCAGGTGCAGGATCCAGCATTTGCTCTTGTTAAACTTCATGCTGTTGGTGATTGCCCAGTTCTCTGATCTGCCCAGATCTCTCTGCAAGGCCTCTCCACTTCCGATGGAAGCAACAGCTCCTCCAGTTTGGTGTTATCCACAGACTTGCTCAGAACACCTTCTAGTCCTACATCCAAGTCGTTTATGAAAAAATTGAAAAGAACTGGCCGTAAAATGGAGCCATAGGGAACCCCACTGGCCACCAGTCTGATGTAACCCCCTTTACTATAACTCTTTGGGCCTGACCTGTCAGCCAGTTGCTCACCCATCACATTATTTTTTTGTCTAACTGTATGCTGGACATTTTGTCCAGAAGGGTACTGGGAGAGACGGTTTCGAAAGCTTTACTGAAATCTTAAAAAATTACATCACCTGGCTTCTCTTGGTCAACTAGGTGGGTGACCTTGTCATAAAAGGAAACTCAGTTTGTTAAACAGGACCTTCCTCTCACAAACCCATGTTGACTGTGACCAATGACTGTGTTGTCCTTCATGTGCTTTTTGATTACTCCCAGCATCATTTTCTCCATAATTTTGCTAGGCACTGAAGTGAGACTGACAGGTCTGTAATTACCAGGATCTTCTTTCTTGCCCTTCTTGAAAATTGGAACAACATTTGCCAGCTTCCAGTCAGCTGGGACCTCTCCAGATTCCCAAGACCATTGACAGATAATTGAGAGAGGTCTCACAATGATGTCAGCCAGCTCTCTGAGTACCCTGGCATAAATCCCATCGGGCCCCATGGACTTGTAAGCATCCAGCTGGAGCAGCAAGTCCTGCACAAGTTTGGGCTCAGCTGGGAGTTTATTGTTACTGCAGTCATGGTCCTCCAACTTGGGGCATCTGGCATCCCAGAGCCCATCATCAGTGTTGAAGACACTTTTTGCCTAATGAAAAAGAATCAATTTTGTGTTAAAACTGAGGCACAAAGAAACCTGTCCTTTTAAGTCCTGTCCTTTTCTGTGGGAGCCCACAGAGCTAAAAGCCCTGTGTTTAATTCCAAATGATTGTCATTGTGTTTTGCCTTTCATGTATGCTACCTGATATGTATGCTACCCAACGGTCTCCCTGAGGGACAGGTGGCAGGTGCTAGGTGGGTTTGGGAAAGCCCATCTGGCTGGGAAATTCAATAGCGTGCCTCAGCCAGCAGACTGGCCGTGGTAGAGCTGGGTGCTGCATGTATGCTCCTCCTTCTCAAACCAGAGTTCTAACTGCTCCTTAGCCCCTGGGATCTTGCGGCTGCTACTCCCTTGGAAAGCAAATCTCAGAAACTATCTTTGTCCCTTGTGAGTCCTCCCAGCAGACAGCGTGACTAAGGAAACCTCTTCCGTGTTCTCCCAAGATGCAGAGGGGAGTCACTGTGCTAGAAATACAGCTCACATCTCTTGGGGTCTACTGCAGCACCCTGGTCTGGATAGTGGCATGCCAGGAGCGCCAAGCCCTGGCCTGTGTGTTCTGTGTGGTCAGCTGCTGGGATGTAACCAGTAAGGTCAAGCGAGGGTGCAGACCATGCAGAGAGGGACTGCTGTGCAGTGGCAGCTGCCCAGGCCCGGTGTGGCCTCTACAGGCCCACAGCTTGCAGGTGTGCCCAGGCCCGGGGTGGCCTCTATGGGACCACAGCTTGCAGGTGGGCCAAGGGCAAGGCAGTGCTGCCATGCCCCAGTCCTCCTGTGGTTTCCTGAGAGCCTGTGAACCCTCCTGCTGCACCCTGGGCAGGTGGTGAACTGTGTGGTAGGCTGTGACAAGGGAAAAGACATGCGCAAGAGTGATTTTCTGTGGTGCAGGGCCAGCTCATGGGGCCCGAGGACAGCCCAAGGGAGGTGGCATGGACACAGGCAGTGATACACCAGCTAGCATCAGGGCTCAACATCCTTTGGCTCCTTTTTATTTTGCCATCCAGAGGCAGTTGCTGAGGCAAGTGGGTGCTGGGCGGGAAAAGGAGCTTGCAGTGAGCATCCCCAGTGGGAGGAGATCTGTTGATGTGGTTGTGTCGTGACTAACAGTGCGCTGTTTGCCTACAGGGAGCACTGCTGAGGGGAAGCTGCAGCCGGGTGACCAGCTCCTCCTAATAAACTCTACTGCGGTGGACGACGTGTCTGTCGAACGAGCAGCTGACATCATCAGGTGTGGTCCTGCATGGTCTGCGGGGATGAGGTGGCAGAGGGCTGTGAGGAGATGTGCAGGGATGGGGTCTCACCAAGGGTTGTAAAGGTGCATGCTGTGTGGGCCCCCCCACCCCAGGGAGAACCTTGCTGGCCTCCCAGGGTGCTGCATTTGGTGGGGGCTTGTCCCATAGGAACAAGTCCACCCTGTGGCTGAAGGGCACAGCAAACCAGGAGAGAGGGGTTCCCCCACTTTCCTGTACTGTGGCAGCACTTTGTGGGCTGTGCCCTGCCTGGCTGAGAGCCTTGCCTCACAGCGGGACAGAGTGGCCAAAGGCCTTGCTGGCACTGTCTGCCATTGTGCTGGGGAGGAAGGGGCAGGCAGCTGCTCATCCTGGCTGACTGCATGTCTCTGTTACAGGGAGGCCGGTGACGAGCTCCTCCTAACCGTCCTGCGCTGCACGTCGGTAAATGGCCTTTCTTCAGCACTCTTGGCACTCCCAGCAGCACTGCCTCAGATAGCCATGGCTGGCAGTGTGGCCCCCAGGGAAGGTGGGGTGGCTGGGCTGGCACTCAGAATGCAATGGCCCAACCAAAGCCGTGAGAGAGCTGCAAGGGTCCTCTGCTTTCACACATACTCTTTGAGGACATTTTGTGGAGAACTGATGGTAACTCCTCACAGTTCCCCTAGGTGCAGGGCCAGGGCAGCTTCCAGAGCCTGTCAAACAGAGAGGCTGGCTGAGAAGTTTAAGCCCAAGCTCCCTGGAGCTGGAGGCTCCATCAGGAGCTGTGAGGGCCCAGTGGCCTTTGCAGGGACTGGTAGGCCTCAACGACTGGGATACTGGCAGGTCTCAGCAAGCTGTGGCCAACCCACAGAGTGGATCCCCATGTGCTGGCCTATGGGGACACCCCTGGACACAAAAGGCAGGTGCCAAGGCTGTATGCTCAGCATCTGCCCTAGGTGGTCCTTGGAAGCTCTTGAGGTTTTCCTTTCTCAGTGCTGGAAAAAGGTATCCCTTTTTCTCCAGGCTCTGTCTGGTTAAGGGCTGGGAGCTGGGTGTGGGTCATCCTTTGGGAACAGAAGCAAAGTTTTAGTATGAAACTTCAGTGGTGATTGCCCATTCCTGTAGCATAAAATTCCCCAGAGGGCATGCATGGCTGACATGATGTGTTTTTCCATGTGGATTTCAATGTGTGTAAGAGCTGAGCTGCAAAGCGAGGACAAAATTGGGTTTGTGTGCTTTTTGGCTTCTTCTGATGTATGTAAGTGGCCTGAGGGAGATTTTCCCCCCTGCTCCATCCCACCCTGGAAAGTATTTTGGAATTGTTTTTCTTTTGTTTGGAGGTTTTTTTAGTCTTGATTTATTCATAGAAACAAGAATGATGATTCCTTCAGAAGAGTTACTGGAGCTCTCAGGCTTAAGGTCATGAGGTTTCTTGGCCACTCAGTAAAGGTGCATTAAAGATAAAATCTCTTAAATGCATTTTTCCTGCCCAAAGTTTCCCAGGTGTTGATATTCAACAAAGCCAAAGTAACCAGAAAAAGTCTAAGCAAACCCATTGAACAGTGACTTTCCTCTTTTGTTAATCTGATTTCCCTTGCTTAGTGCATTGACTGTCAGTCTTGCCAGTATTTGATCTGGCTCTGGAGATCAAGGCAAAAAAGAGAGTTAGTTATGCAAGACCTGAATGTCTGCCAAAAGAGAGAAAATGCATTGGCTTTTCAGAGATAAAAGGATTTGGAAAACCCTTCATGGGATTTGGAACACCCTTCACAGGCCTTCATGCATTGTTGAGAAGCAAATTGGGCACAAACCCATTTTTGTTTTTTCCTTTGCAGGTCACTTTAAGGACACCTCCAAATACAGCCAAGGCTGATCTTGGGTTTGGGGTTGGCTCTTGGCCCACTCTGAAGGCAGCTGTGCTTAGAGCTGAGAGGTAACGCCTCCCATCGACGAATACCAGACCCTCTGCCTAGGCTGCTCTGGCCACATTAGAAGGGATCCAGCAGGTCTTGGCCCTCCTGAGGGCAGCCGTGGGGCATGATGCTCCGTACAGCCCAGCAGACTCTGAAAGGGTTTGCTGGCCAGGCGCAGAGACTGCTGCCTGCCTCCCTTCCTCCATCCTTGCCAAACGACCTTGGGGCAAGATGGGGCTGTGGCAGGTTGGGACACACCTGTGCCTCTGACAAAAGCATAGGAATTGCTCTGCCTTGAATTGGTCTGAGAGGATACTGAGGGATGCTGCCTTTGTTCTTCTTAGGGAATACTGTGCTTTACAAGAGCAGGACATTTGGGCAGAAGAACTGAGTGGTTCCTAGGCTCATGTGATGTCTTGTGAGCTTGGTAGGTCCCTGTCATGGTGAAAGAATGGTTATGTGACAACAGTGCAATGAAGTCAAGTTGGCTTTTTAGCCTTGATCAGTTTTCTTAAATATTTGCAATAAAAGAGTATGCTCTAGAAACCTCAGCTGAGTTAGGAAGTGATACACTGACAGGGGGATTTTGTCTTAGCACCGCAAGGCGCTCTGCATGTGTTGGTTTATGGTACTGTGTAGCTCCACTGAAAGCCAGCTACTGGTAGATAAAACGTAGTTCTGCAGGGTCATGGCTTCATTGCAGGAGTTGGGGAGATACCTAAACACAGTAACTAGTTAACATGCTGTGAAATTAGAGTGTGTACAGCATGTGTTGTGAGTGTGTCCACTTGTTGGATAGATGAGTTTGGGTTCAGAAGGCAACAATGACCCAGATATGTCAAAAAGGCCAGTAGCAAGCCTGGAGGCTGAGAGACTCCTGGCAGCACCTGTTCTTGTAAGCGTGAGGCATGGTGGTGTGAGCAGTTTCACCGTGGGCTGTGATTGCACCCCTCTCTGTACTGTGAGCCTCTCCTACCTCACTGCAGCAGGCTGAGCTGCCAACAAAATGCTGTTATTTTTTTCAGGGCGGGCCTAAGTCATCATTTCTTACCGCAGAGAAGAGGGCAAGGCTGAAAACAAACCCTGTGAAAGTACGGTTTGCAGAGGAAGTGCTGGTGAATGGACACACACAGGTTAGTGGAGCATGGCTGCAGCCGGGCACAGTGGGCACTGCATGCTGGGAAACAAAGGGTTGCTCCTGCAGACAGATGCCAGGCTGGGTTAACGTGGCCATTACCTACAGAGTGGCTGCACCTTGACTGTGCTAATCTTTCCTGGACAAGCATCTGGTCCCAACTTGCTTCCTAGACTCACTGGTGATTGAGAAGAAGCACTGGCATCTGCAGAGGTTTTTATCTTTGATTTGCTTACTTAGACTACTGGAAAATGCTTGCATGTACTACTTTTGTCCTTTTACCATCAGGTAAACTTTAAACCAGCATCACACATCTGTGGGATGTAAGTAGTCATCTCTTGAGGTGCTAATCTCTCTGTAGTAAACCTAGACTGAAGTTTGGGTATGCCAAATCTGAACCCTAAAGATGAGAGGTGAATCCTACTGTCTGTGCCAGGTTTATTTGCTGACAAAGTAGCTGAGGTGTCTCTTCCTCACCTTCAGCAGTATTTAGGTAGCATTTTGTTGAGAGTTACTGGTGACTTTGCTTTTAAATTTGATGTACATTTTCTAGCTGATATGGTAACAGCTTGTTGTGTTTCATATCCTTGCAGAGGGTTTTCACAGAGTATTCATAGCTGCCTCCATAGTAGACCATCTGTAAGCTGAGCCAGTGTGTTCTTTTGTGAAACAAGTCCATGTCTCACTGGAGGAATGCTGCCAATTTATCACAGGGTTTCTAGCACTGATAGCAAATGAGCTGATATGGGTCTGCCTGTAGTAGAAAAAGACAAGCCATGAGAACACTTGTAGCTTGTGTGAAGTGAGAACAGCTCTTAAATGTTTCCTTTATCTTTTTGTGTAACTTATGAAGCTCAGTGTGGTTGGGATGGACTGGTGTCAGTTGGGAGTCTTTAGTTCCTTTTTTTTCTTTGGAATGAAAAGTTTCAGTCATCAAAATCCCCCACTTCTGTCCCTTGCTCATTAGTGCTGTTCAGATCTGACCGAATTTTGCTTCATTGCACTTTGCTGTGATGATGAACCATCCACTAGGAGTTTTTCTTCTTCTGTTCTAGGCTGTCTCTTGTTTTCTCTAGTGGTAGGGAGTTCTCCTGACGCAGCTCAGAGAGAGCCTTCCCTGTGGCAGGTGTTTCCTGTTCAACCCCTGCACCAGGGCAGAAATGTGGCCAGAGACGCCATGGATGTCACCAGCCTATTAGACAGGAACAGAGTGAATGCTTTGGCACCTGACTACAGGCATGTCAGGACTCTTTCTCTGGCCTGCTCTCCAGAGTAGAAGAGGGCCAGGTGTGATTCCTGACACATTTGCCGGTAAGTATCTCTAGACTTTTCCATTCCTGCCAAGTTGTTGTCAGATGTGCTGGAGCTGTCGCAAGGTTCATCTCTACTCTACCGACGGCTGTGTTCACATCCCTCAGATCTTAATGACAGGTCTGTCTGGGATCCTGCCTGAGCGTTATGGCAGCTGGGCCACCCTTCCTGACACAGAAGCCAGTTACTGGACTGCTCATGTTGTCGGGAGGTGTGACACATAGGCCACAGAGCTCACAAGGCAGGAAATAGGGAAGAGAAGGATATGCTGTGGAAGTGGTCCCAGGCAGATATGACTGAGAGGCCTTGGGCAAGGCTGGTCATGGGATACAGCCATACAGCCAGACCTGAAAATGCCAGCAGTGTCTGCTTTTTCTTGTATCTGGAGGTTCACACTAGTATCTGCTTGGGGGCTCCCATGAAACTGTTTCAGCCAGAGGTTGGGCACTGGTGTTGCAGCACGCGGAGGTCTCAAATCCGTGCCATTCCCTTACTGATTGCAAGGTAGCTCCAAAGAAGGCACTTCCAGAGGGGATGCTGTACTCTGTGCTTCCTACAAAGCCTCTATCAATATTCTACTGAGCTAAGTTAATCATACCTTTGCAAATGCATAGGAGGGATGCAATCAATATATTGTTTGCAATTCATTTAATGAGAACATAAAGGTAAGAGAAATTAATTAGGGTGTTGGCATCCCACTGGTGTTAGCTTCCCTTTTCACCAGCTGGATATAGACCATGTTTTGAACAGTAAAATATTAGCACAAAGGAAGAGTAAATAAATTTATTGCATATTTATGACTTCTTTCTGGAAAAGCACTGTTCACCATAGACAGCAGCTGCTCTGCCTGAGTATTTCAGAACTGCTGAAATACTTTCAGCAGACTGATGTATTAAGACAGCCAAAATGAGTATTATGACCCCAAAAAACTGCAAAGCCTCCTGTTTTGGTAAATATACTACTCTTGTCATGTTAATGGAACTTTGATAAATGATCTTTGTGGCAACTGGAAGGAACCCAGAGGCTCCATTCTGCAGTTGAAACCTGAAACTCCAGTTTGGGACCATAAATTGTTAATCAACCTCAGTGCTATTGACCCTCCATTTTCTGTTGCGAACTTATGATGTACTTCCGTATAGCCGAATGATATGCAAAAGACAGGTCCCTCGGGATCTTTAGGTCAGCATTGGTCACTGTATTGTTAGAAGCTGTGTGCCTAGCTGTAACATGGAGTAAATCAACAATGCACCAGACAAAACAGGAGGGATACTACTGCCTAAGCCATAGCAGAACCTTTCAGAATTAATTCATATTAGTATTAGAGCCTGCACAAAGGAGAGAAGTCCCATCTCAGTGTTCTGGCCAGCTAATTAGATATGACCAGGAGAGTGGTGATACTTCATTTGTATATGAACTTCTCTATAGAGTTCAAGTTCTGCTGCATGCTTGCTATACATAGCCCTATTCATACAATAACCTGCGGCTGCGAGAGCTACCAGGGTAGCACGCCTGGTGTAAAACAATGCCACCTTTCTGAAATTGATGGAGGACCCAAAGCCTGTCAAATATTTGAGGTGTGCGTGCTACTTAGCAGGAGGGACTTAGAGCTTGGGGTCAGGAATAGTGGCAGTGTTCACTCTTTTTTCCTCAGTGATGACTGTAGGGACCTTGAACCCCACCAAACAGGGAGAGGAGGAAAAAGGAACAAAATTCAGAAGAGTTTTATGTTTGATCTGGTAGTACTTCCAGGGTATATGGGCTCTCTATGAAGAGGGACCAAGGTTGTGAGATTTATGAGGTGTTGCACAGCAAATGAAACAAAGGAGATATCCTCTTAGAAATGCCATTCTCGACCTTGAGACTGTCATGACAAGTAGATAGACTCTTTAATACTGGAGGAATGTGCTGGTCCAAGAACATAAGAAAGATATGCTGAATGGAAATCAATAGAATCATAGGATCATAGAATCTTTAAGGTTGGAAAAGACCTCTAAGATCATGAAGTCCAAGTGTCAACCCAACACCACCATGTCCACTAGACCATGTCCTGAAATGCCACATCTACTTGCTTTTTGAAGACCTCTAGGGACAGTGACTCCACTATCTCTCTGGGGAGCCTGGTCAATATCTGAAAGTCCAAGTGTGGAGGAGTAAACCTTCTCAGCACTGAACAAGAAGAAGAATAAGGCTGAAAACAAGAACGAAGGTGCAAATGAGCTCTACTAAAGGAGTAAGGTGTAAGGCTGAAAGGTGCAGCTCTAGAGTGCCGCAGAAGGACAGAGGCCAAGTTCGTAAACCCATATGAGAGCACCCAGTAGAAGTGCTTTTCATATGGGAGTCATTGTCTTGTCTAATGCATTATAGACCTTTCTCAAGTAACTCTGGTGATGTCATATCCTGTTTGGGAAGCCCCAGAATCACGAAATCTTAGGGGAGTGCTCAGTACAAGTACCCCAGCATGTGTAGCTGAACCCTACAGCCTTCCCATGGTGTGTGAGATCTGTTCATGGTAGCATGGAAAGTTTGGATAGATCCTGAGTGTAAGTCATAGATGCTGCCAGTGGGAAAGTGTCCGTGTGGGGTTAGTACTGCCTTGTGTCCAGTAATGGGATGCTATCTTTTCCAGCAGACATTGCTGCTTTTCTGGTAGTGAGCAGGGAGGATGGCTCTCAGCTTTCAGTATCTGCTAGATCTTCCTATGCCATGTGGGACCTGAACAGTGGGCATATCTGTGCCATGTGCAGCTATTGCACTGGCTGGAGTTTTACGGTAAAGGCATTTGTTATGCTCTCTTTCCTTTGTTCTGTGCCAGGAGCATAATCGAGGAATAAAGCTTGGTGCCACAGAAGATTGCAGAAGCAGAGAAAGATTTTCATTTATACCAGGATGTGCTGTATCAGACAGATCAGCCTGGTGCCTGGAAGGTTAACATCCAAGGATTGGTACTTTTGCTTTTGTTCTGCAGGGGAATTCTCTTCTTTGTATGCCCAACGTTCTCAAGGTATATTTGGAAAATGGACAGACGAAGGCTTTCAGGTTTGAGACGAGCACTACTGTGAAGGTAATGGTGCTTGGTTGTCTGTTTCCATCACCTGAACTCAATCCAGTAGCGAAGGTGCATGCAGCGCAATTTGCAACCTCTTGGTTGTATTGGCCATCTAGTAGGAAATGGATTGCCAGCTGATGCTGAGCATGCTGGATTTTCTATGCCCTTCCTATAGCTTTGGTTCACCTCTGTGTTCTTCACACAACTGATTTTCACACAACTTGCAGGAACTTGGCTATGAGACCACTACAGCTTTGTCAAGTGTGATTGAAGTTGGGCAAGAGTACAAGTTGATGAGAGACGGGCAAATCAGCAGCTGTCTGCACAGGCATTGCTTTCCTTGGAAATGACATGGCAGAATACAGAGGAGGTTGTTTAATGTAGCAGTGACAATGTGCATCCATGAGCAGAAGAACATCTGCTTGTTTGGGACCTGGACAGAGTAGTGCAGGTTTTGATATCATGTGAACTCAACAAGTGCAGTTGTGTCAGTTGTCACTTAAAGTGTTCCAGCCTCATTTCTGCACTGGTGAAAACATTTCCCTGTGGAGATGTGAAAACTGATTAACCCCTTGAGATGGAAAAGCAGTACCACATCCACTTGTGCTTGGAGACAATATAGACAAGGTACTATCATTCTCTTCAAAATACAAAGTGCCACTCTCTGGAGCCATTAATCTAGCACTTTCTGTAATTGCTGTGTCAGACATGGGCTTACAAACTTTAAGGTTTTTCTAGCTTGATCTTCAGAATTGCACAGTGTTTATGTTGGAGTTAAGAACACTTGCCTGTACACAGTAATTGGAGGCCACAGTTTCTTTAAAGGGTCTATGACGTCCTGCAGTAGAGCAGTTACTGTGGAAAAGATGCATGATGGACCAACTTTCTAGAGTTGCTATGCTGAAAGAATAGTAAGGGAGAAGGCAAGGAGATTTGTATTTTTAATGCACTGAAAACTTTCTTCAAAAAGGAAGACTTTATTGTCTAGTTCATCCAAATGCTGCAAAACTGTTATGGTCTCTCACTTGAAGAGTAGAGAAAAAGAAAATAATGAAATAAAGCAAGGGGCTAGTAGGGAAAGCGGAGATGAGTTGTAAAGAGATACTTGAATGCCTATGTGCACAGAATTAATTTTTATAAGACGGATTAGCTCTTCATGTTTAACTTGAATTGCTCATCTCTGACCTGGAACAAATTTTTCCCTACTGGAGTTGAGTTCAACCCTCACTAGCATCCTCACAGAAACACTCAAAAGCGTAAAATGCTTCCTAGGTTAGGTGTTTTCAGAAGCTCCTCTGCTGTTTGAGAGATCCTTCCTGAGATGAGTCAAACATTTATGCTTACCTCAGGAGGCTTGAGTGAGTCAATGGAGTTCTCTTTCAATTTGTACTCAGTCAAGCCTTGTGTAATGTTTTCTGTCTGCCAAAACCAAAGCTAGTTATTTCTATGATGCTCAGTATTTCAACAGAATTCTCAATACAACTGAAACACCAATTTCAGTAAAATTTGGTAAGATTTTTACAATTATGCTCTCAAATTCTGGTTTATTGGTGGGGAGAAGTGTTTTTCACCAGTTCTTTGTAGTTTCTTCTAAAAGTGTCATATAGTTCTAGAAAGCTAGAATATTAACAGCAAACATTTGGATCAAAGGTGGCAGAAAGTGTTCAACACCACCAAACTGAGAACTGTAAAGCCAAAACTTTAAGCATGAAGCAGCCTGGGACATGCAACGCTAGGAAATAGATCCGATATTTATTACACCCTGAAGTTTGCATCTTAATGCACTCTTACCACAGCAAGCTGCAGTTCCCCTACCTTGTACTCCTGATCTACTGAAATGTGTTGTCCTCCCTTTATCTGTGCTTGCTCTGCAGTTCCCTTGACTCCCTTCCTGCCAGCTGCCTGGCACTGGTGGAGATGCGTGGCTCTGACCACCATGCTGCTGACTGCCTTGCAGCGTTATTCTTTTGTTGCTCAGATATCCATCTGCAATAGCACAGCAGCTAACTGCCACGCTTGTGCTTGGTATCCCAAAGAGGTTCCCATCTCCTGTACCTCCACTTCTGATGAACTTGCAGGCTTTCTCTAACTTTGATACCTCTGTGATTTGTCTAGGTCAACATGTTCAGAAGCTGTCAGTGAAGAGGGAAAGACTCTGGTTTCCTGTGAAACAGAACTAAAAATTTCACTCTGTGTTGCAGCACTGAGGATGTTCTTGGCTGCAGAGAATTTTGTGTCTGGCCACTACCCTTTCAGTGCTGTCCTGTACAGCTCTCAGCAGCAGGCTAGAATCATCCAAATTAATGCAGTGTGCTAGCAGTGCTCAGTAGCTGTGTCTAAATTCTGTTTGACCATCTATGTGACTTCCCTTCCTAGGACATTGTTCTCACCTTGAAGGAGAAGCTCTCCATCCAGAGCATCGCACACTTTGCCCTCGCTCTGGAGGAGCAGTACAATGTATCAAAGATCCACCTGTTGCATGAGGAGGAGCTCATTGAGCAGGTGAGGAGAGCCCCTTGCATGCCCCTGCAGCCTGCTAGAGGGGGGCACCAGTACCCATGAATTGTGGTCAGTGACGTGCAGAGAGAGCACAGCTCTGCAGGTGTCAGAAGAGGGAGTGAGCTTGTCCCCATCTCCAGAGGTGCTGTCCTCTTCTGTCTGCCTGTTGCCTGTGTTACCACTGCATTAACCAGAGGCCCTAGAGAAATGGCACTTTCAGAAGCATCTCACTCCATTTAGAGAACCCAGAGAGCAATACCCATGGGCTGATGTTGCTTGGACTGTGTAGAGCAATCAAGGATGACCATGCTTTGTGCTACCTGTCAGACTGGCCCATCTACTGAGGACTAATTGAGATGCTCTTAAAATAGCTGTGTACCCAGTGTTCCCTAGGCAGTCAGAGAGTTAATGCAGCAAGGTGCTGCTTTGATTAAGTAATTCTAATTTGATTAGTAATTCTAATTGCTGTGCTAGAAATTCTGGACTAATGTATTTTGTGAGAATTATTGTATTGTATGTATTTTGTGAGAATAGCCTACTTGGGAGTCTCCTCACCATGCTGTTGACTTTGTTGGCTGGTGATCCACTGTGACACAGAAAAGTTCAGTAGCTACCTATCATGGTTTAGACAGTTGTTTTATTTCCCAATGCACACACACCCCCCCTCACATGAGGAGGGTAAATTGGGAAAAGGAAACACGTGGGTTGAAATAGAAAGAGATTTAATAAAAGGATAAGAACCTTAATATCAACACCAATACTAGCATAAAATACAGAAAGTTATACTCAGCTGAAGCAGGGATGGCGAGCTGCCCTCTCTCAGCAGTGAGTGCTGATGCCACACACAGCTAGCAGCGCAACTCCAGCGAACACACGACAGCCACCACATCTGGCAGGGCAGGTATTGGGAGCACAGACTGGGGCTCGGGAATGGGATTGTGGGCAAGACCCTCCAGGGACGGCAGCCATCACAGAGAGAGGGTCGTCCCAGAGAATCTCATTTATAGGGAGCGTGATGTTTATGATACAGAATATTTCAGTTGGCCAGCTCGGGAATAGTGTAGCTAGCAGGAGCACGGAGGTGATCGTCCCCATGTACTCAGCCCTGGTGAGGCCGCACGTCGAGTGCTGTGTCCAGTTTTGGGCCCATCACTCCACCAAAGACATCAAGGCC
>VWZZ01001195.1:38140-55578 GCA_013399095.1 Psophia crepitans
TAATAGGTGGTAGGGGGACAGTTGGACTAGATAATCCTGGAGGTCTCTTCCAACCTTAATGATTCTATGCTGCCCTGACTTTTGCCCCTCCCAGCTTTTGCACCTGGCTGTCGCAAAACTGCTAAAGATCTTGATCACTATGGAAACCTGCATTCCATAGCTGGTCATAAACTAAATCAAAGTGTCTTATCAACTTTGTTCTCACACAATTAAGTGCTGCAGTCTGCTCTAAAATGCAGCTTTTCTGTGCAGAAAATTAGTTCTATGATTCTATCCCAGCAAAACCAGGACACTAACACTGTCCAACCACTGAGCACATGTGCCTGAGAATTTCTGTGTTGTTTTAGTTCATAGATTCATAGAATGGTTTGGGTTGGAAGGGACCACAAGGGTCATCTAGATCCAACCACCATCCCATTGGGCAGGGACACCCTACACTAGACCAGATTGCCCAAAGCCCCATCCAACCTGGCCTTGAGCACTTCCAGGGATGGGGCCTCAACTTCTCTGGGCAACCCGTTCCAGTGCCTCACCACCCTCACAGTAAAGAATTTCTTCCTAACGTTCAATGTAAATTCCCCCTCTTTTAGTTGGTGAGCTTATATGGGATTTGCCCAGAACAAAATATGCTAATGTTATGACTCAGGGGTCTTAACACTGTATTGACATTATGATGATGATCCAAGTGTGTTTAGGGCTGCTGTATCTTATGACTGAATTTAAAAGCAGAGAAACTTGCCCCATCCTCTGTCATTATCATATGGCCTTGAAGCCTCTGTCCTGATGCCACTGCATGTATGTAAGATCAATGGATAATTAATGAGGTTTTGCTGTCAAAGGACTTCCAAGCTACCGTAAGAAGAATCAAAAACCAGAAAAAGAACTGAAGATAAAATTACAAACACTAGTAACGTCTCCTTGTATTTGCTAAGGACAGCAGCTAATCTGCAGCCGTCCCAATTGCCAGTAGATTTTATATTATTTCTGTGAGTTCATGCAAGCCAGAGGCTTACTATGCATTTGTGAAAGGAGGGACCACAGTAGTAATTGTGGCATGATGCTGTTTGTTGGTTGCAGGTGGTCCAAAAAAGAGAATCTCAGGACTACCGGTGCCTCTTCAGAGTTTGCTTTGTACCAAAGGATCCCTTAGACCTCCTGCAGGAAGACCCAATTGCCTTCGAGTATCTCTACCTGCAGGTGAAATCAAGGCATTCCATGTTTCAGCATCTCTTCTTGCCCAGTTCTCACTTCTGCTTTAAACCAAAGCATACTTCAGGCCAATTCAATTATATGAATGTGAAATGCACTTAAGAATAGAGCATTTGATTCAACTTGCCTTAAATTCTCAAATGAACTTACATGCATGGCTTTTTAACAGAATGAGCTTGAAATGAGCTGGGTGGCTCCCTTTATTTGACGCACAGTAGTCATACCAGAGGTCTTACCCTGAATTCTTCTTGAGCTCACATCATCATACTAACTCAGCTCTATTTGTTCCAGAGCTGCAGCGATGTGCTTCAGGAAAGATTTGCTGTGGAAATGAAATGCAGTGTGGCATTACGTCTGGCTGCTCTGCACATACAAGAGAGGATCTATGCTTGTGCTCAGCCACAGAAAGTATCCTTGAAGTACATTGAGTAAGTTCCCAAATTTCTGTGTTATGTTGTGACTAAGCCTGGCAAAAGAACTGCAAACTAAAGGTGGCATCAGCTCTATGTTTGCCCAGTGTTTAGCCCTGGATAGAAGAACCTAACCCAAAGAGACTGCAGTCTTTTAGTTGTGGCAGTCATTTTAGGGCAAGGTGGCTTCACGAGTCTCCCTGTCTTTAATCTGCTGAGCTGCTTGAATAATATGGACAGTATAACATCTGGGTGTGTCCCTAAACAGAGGGATAATCATCTGTTTTGCACAGCCAGTACTTTACATCTCTTCATCAAGCAGAACTATATCAGAAATACCTGATTTCAATATAAGTGATAGGTCCTGTGAAGTAACAGGATCTGGAAAAAAAAACCAAAAAATGCTTTCACAAGCAGCAGGTGTGCTATGCTGCTCATCAGTGCTGTTAGACCACACTTGTCTGAAAGAGCAACTCTGCTTTAAGAACTTGTGATGGGCCAGTCATTCAAAACCAGACATTTGTGCGGTAACTGCACCATTGAGCCTCCGCCAGCCCATGCAAACATCACTGATTCCTAGCATATAGCCAGACATATCCAACCATGTGCAGTTAGTGGAGAGTGAGAAGAGACTGCAGAAAACTGCAACAGTCTTAGTTCCTGGACATTTAATGCTTTTGCTGAATAAACTCTTCAACAGAAAAGATGGCCCACGTTTTTGGGTCTAGGGAACTGGAGATGTTAAAATGTAATAATCTTGTAACCAAAGCAGACAGAACCTTCATCCTCTGAGTGGCAAGGACAGATTTGGACCATTATGCTGACTAAGCTTGTAGATTGTCTCCTGTATAACCACATAAAAACAGGCGTTCTGCATGAATGGAGTTCCTCCAACTCAGTCTCCTGACCTAGTAGGAGATGTATGTAGAAGTGAATCTGAGTGAGGCAATCATGTTGCATGAGTCATCCAGACTCCTTACTGCCCTGAGGCTCGGTGCATCCTGGACTGCCATGCTGCCTTTGCTCTTCTCTGCCTCTGGCCAGCTGCCCTTCTACACATTCCTGTGTTGCTGAGGAATAGCACAGCTGGGACCCCTTTTGTTCCTTTCATGTCTTTCTGGCAGGAGGGACTGGGGAATTGAAAACTTCATCTCGCCAACTTTGCTTCGAAACATGAAAGGGAAGGATATCAAGAAAGCCATCAGCTACCACATGAAGCGGAACCAGGTGCTACTGGACCCTAGGAAGAAGGTAGTGTGCATCCCCTGGGTTCAAGATGCCTCCCAGGATTGTGGCAGCATTTCTTAGGGCTAAAACGGCAATGTCTTTCCTCTGTGGGTCCCTTCTCTATGGGAGCACTTGGGGCTTTTCTCCTATCTTTTCCTCTTGAAAATTCCTCTGCTGCACAGGTACTCTAATTTTGCTACATAGTGTGTTCTGTTGCAGTTTGCTTGTGGGGTTGCCAGATGGCAAATGTGGTAATGGGCCATGGTCCTATTGCTTATCCAGACCAAGCTAGATGTGTGGGTCACATACTAGGTACTGTATGAAAAGAACATCTTCTAGCCTACAGGTTACCTGTCAAACCTTATTTGTATGTCATGTTTCTAAACAGTATTTCTTCTCTTGCACAACAAAGCATATGCTCGCAGCAGTCCAAATGCGCCTGAGCTATCTGCAAATACTGGGAGACCTGAAGATGTACAATGGGAAGATCTTTAATGCCACTCTCATGGTACGAGTGCTGTTTATTTCTGTAATTGGGTTTTGGCATACTGTCTTACTGCCTTGTTTTGTGCAGCTCTTACGGCAGTGTACTTGGACAATAACTGCAAAGAGCACAAGAAGCAGTTTTAACTGTTTCTTGTCACCAGTGGGTTAGATCATATCTTAGCCAAAGCAAACCCTGTCTAAAGCAGAAATGTTTAAATATTTCTCTAAATTGGTTGTTGATGTGAGACTAGCAACCTCTGACTCAGTCTCCTTCCCTGTCTTTGTTTTGATGTAGAAAATATAACATTAGCTCTGGTGATACTCTTTCAGCCAGCTCCAGTCATACCACTTTTCCCTGTCCTGCGACATCATGATAAATATTGGTAAGAGACTCTGCTAGGGTTACTCAGCATAGTTCCACTGAAGTGAATCACATACCAGCCTACACAGTAATTATGCATATTTTTTTTTAATTGTAAGTTGTGACTCTTGCTCTTCAGATGAGCTCTGTCCAGATTTTATATGCCATAAAGTTCTTAAGAGATTGGGTGGGAGGTTCAGAAGAACACTGCTCTTTTCACAAGAGGCTTCTTGGGTGGGTTTTTTTTTTTTCCTCTCCCCACTTGGATCTGTACTGAGCTGTGGACCACAAGCTGTTTTGTACAGATATCTGAGCAGTGTAGGTAGGTCTGTACCAGAGGAATACCGTACTGATGAGCTACAGTAATGCCTATGTTTACAGTTGTATGCAAATTGAAATATTTCTGCCAAATTATATGGACATTAATTATTTTTAAGTGTCTGATCCTAACAGGAAGTGTTGACATTTCTTCCAAAACCAAAAATTCCTTCATGAAGTTTCTAGCCAGCTCCAATAGGTCTCACTAGGTCCATCTGGCACAGTTTGCCAGGTGACACTTCTGACAGCAAGCAGCCTGATGCTGACCATCTCTTTCGATCTGCTAGACGGCTGGTGCATCCCTGGGGCCACCTCCCCTGGCAGCACTGGGAAACTAGTGGTCCCTAAGCCAGGTGCCCACAGCAGGTGACCTGACAACCTGTAAGTAATGAGGGGCTCCCTTTACAGCTGGTTACAGCTCAGTTGTAGAATCCAGTGTTAGAGGATACCACCCAAGACTGGGTGGCTGAGGAGTCCCTGCCCAGCACAGGTGAATGGGTTCCTGCTCAGATTTTGGCTACAGATTTAACCTCTCCCCCTACAGCTACAGGACAGAGAATCATACGTTGCCTTGCTGGTGGGTGCGAAGTATGGGGTCAGCCAGATTATCAATAATAAGCTCAACATCATAACAAGTCTGGCAGAGTTTGCAAAAATCAGCAGGGTGGAGCTTACAGAGGAGTCTGAAAAAGTGAGCATGGTGAAAATTTATCTGCAGGATCTGAAGGTAAGCTGTGCTTTCATGACGGCCAGTGTGTGCCTGTATCAGGGCCGGAGATCAAGGCGGGGGGTGGGTGGTGGTAAGTCACACCATATATTGTTTTCAAAACCTGACATTTAGCTGATGGTCAATACAGTCATCAGTACAAAAGGCTTCGAATAGACTCAGAAGGTAAAGCTCGTAGGAAGAATATAAAATGACTGAAGAAAATCGATTCTTCCTGCTGTCCTCCATCAGTGAGACATATCAAAGAAACAGAATGTGAGAAAAAAAACAATTTCTCTTCTGTGCCTCATGCAAAACCAGAGTACTCTGCAATGACGGCAGTATGGGAGAGAGGGAATGTTCTTTTCAGTGTGCAGCATGTTCCCGCAGATTGTGGTACAAGCAATATTTGCCTATTCTAACATTTTTTTCCTGTTTTCTCTCTGCACCACTCCACCCTCCAAAAAAAAGCTGCTGACTCTGCTGCTGGAACCAAACAGTGCAAAAGATCTTGTCTGCCTCATCATTGGCTATTACAGACTGTTCGTGGATGCAAATGTCTCTATATTTACCTGGGGAGCGAAAAAACAGCAACTGCACCGTGTGTCAGCTGAAGAAGGTTTTAAAAAAAAAAAAAGCAATTATTTTGCCAAAGGATGGGGAGAAAATGGGTGGATCCTCCAGCATTAGAGGTGTTATTCCCCCTTCGGAATATAGCATCATGCTAGAACAGTAGGCCAGGGATGTGCAGTGGCATCTGAAAATTATGACTGTCAGCCTTGGTGCAGGCAGTGCCAGGTTTCCGTCAACCTCAGACATGTTGGGCAGGGAAAGAGCAGCAGTAATTGTCAGCTTTTCCTAAGAAGTACAGGCTGAGTGCCTGTCACTGAAAATGCAAACCTGTCACTGAGCACTTGTGTTCTTTTACCAGCCTCCTGAACAACTTCCCCTCTGCTGGCATACCTCAGCCAGGAGAGAGGGGATCTGTTTGTCATGCTGTCCTGTTCCTTACCAGGATAACCCCAGCCTCACAGGGGCTGCAGACTTGGGCTTTAGGCAAGTTAGCTGGCTGCTGTTCTGCAGGTCTTTCTGGTACTGCTCTGCAGTAAAACCAGGCAAAGCAGGGAGGAGGGACCAAGCCTCCACTGACAGGTTATGGCCCTGCAGGTCAGATTACATCTTCACCTTGTTTGCTGATGAGCAAGTGAGGACAGAGCTCTATGGGCTTTTTGTCCCTGCTGTGCAGACAAGTTCATAACCCTTGTTCATCCTTGCCATCACAAAGGACAAGCTGATAGATTTGTTTAAATCCCAGGGTATGAATCTCGAACCTGCAGTGACTCTGAAGACTCCTGGGACCTGGATTCCTCCTCAGAGCGTTGCTTGGACACTCCTATAGCATACAGTAGCGCCCACTCTGTGTGCAATGAGGAGGAGCTGAGAAAGCTCCGTAGCCTGGAGAAGGACAGCACAAAGCCCCAAGCTGGAGGGAGTGACCAGTGCGATGGGGGTGACAATGCAGCAGACAGCACATCCGAGGCTTCAGATTCAGCCAACACCGAGAGCCGAGGGTTTAAGACAAGTGGCTCCAGT
Organism: Psophia crepitans; assembly: GCA_013399095.1. Classification (NCBI taxonomy): domain Eukaryota; kingdom Metazoa; phylum Chordata; class Aves; order Gruiformes; family Psophiidae; genus Psophia; species Psophia crepitans. Next base: position 44,451 of record VWZZ01001195.1, read on the forward strand.
GACTCTATGGATGCACTGGAGGAAGATGAGTTGGAAGCTTGCTCTTCCTCCAGGCCAGAGTTCTTCCACTTCTACACACCAACAGTGCATGAGATGAGCAATTCTGACAAAAGCTTCTTCCCCATTCATGCTGTAGGAGGCTCCAGCAGGGCAGAAACTAGAGACTACTTCTGTTTCTTGCAGCTACCACATGCAGAGGAGCCTAGGTGTGAAGACAGCCCCTCTGAGCAGAGAGGGGAGGACATTGGTGTGTCTGTGCTGGAGACAAAGCTGACTGAGAGAAACACCATGGGCTATTACAGTCTGTGCTACAGCATATCCCCTGCAGGCAGCATGGAGAGGAGCAACGTCAGCCTCAGCCCTCAAAGAAGTCCTTGGAAAGATAGGTCTGCCCAGGAAGAGGCATCATGTGAAGCAGAAGAGAGGGCAGCAACAAGTGACCTCATTTTGGAGCCACCCCCAGGCTTTGGTGACACCAGCTCTGAGGAGGAGTTCTATGATGCTGCAGACAGGCTCAGCCCTCCGGATACCCTGGCAGGTAAACTCTCACCCACTCACTACAGGACACCTTCCTTCCACCCCCTAGGCTAGAGTGTTGCCTGTTTCCCCATGTCAGTCTTCCTGGCGGCATCATCTTTCAGCTCTTCATAGTCTTCCCAAGATTTTTGAAGGACCTTTAAATACCCACTCTTCGTAAGCCACTCTTCAGCAGAAATACCTTGGATGTCCACACAGGTCAGAGCTGGAACTTTGCAGGGAGGTTTGTCATCACATCCAAGCACTGGATCCCAGAAAAAGTTAGTTTTCAAATGAGTTTGGCATTCTGGAGAGTCCCCAGGCTTCTACAGGAATTCCAGAATACTGATACATGGCTCTGCCTGATCCTGAAGCCAACATGCTGCACGAGTAAGTTCTGTGCTTCCTTCTCTGTAGGCTGAATCTTCAGTGATGAAAAGAGTGATGAGGCCCAGAAACAGAACACAGGAAAGATGTGTGTCCTTGTGCTGACAGGGAACTTTATTGCAAATATTCCTACTGTCAGGCAGTATCTTCACTCTTATTGTCTTCCTTCAAGCTGAGGAGAGCTAAAAGCTGTAAAACATTATCATTCCATGCAACCTCCAATATAAAAAATAATCTTCAGCCCAGGGTCATGTTACATAACTGGGTCAAGGAGTCCTGTGGCTGAGCAGCTCCCTGGTAGCTGCATTTTCTCAGAAAGGAAGGGATTCTTGTTTCAAAATAATCAACTCTTTCAACATTAACTGAACTTCTTAAGAATGTGTTTTATGTAGTTAGAACAATCTTGGCTTTTGTGTTCATGCACAGTAACAATACCATGTTCAGACACAAAATTGTAACCTCTGGAAATTTGTATCATTTAAATATCCTGGCTGGAAATTTCTGATAATGTTTCTATTAGTGTTAATAAAACTACAGCTGTAGGCAGTGCTCTCTGTAGCTCCTGCTAATATCACCAAATTTAACTTGGGAATTATAGCTGTACCTGCAGTCAGATCAAGTGACTCCAGTCACAAGGGGAGAGACTACACAGTGCCACCCTTTGTTGCTAATCCTGGACATCAGTCTTTGTAACCACAGGCCAACTCTTTATTTTTCTTGTCATAGCTGATTCTAAGTAGGTGCTTGATCATTACCTAAGAGACACTTTCCATTGGCACTTGTGAGCCAGGCTTTGCTGCCAAACATTTATGTCTGCAATTGCACAGTCTATATTAAGAGCTTTTTGGCCCACTGCAGAGATGCACGGATAGTCTGCTGCCTGGGGCTATTTCCTGACTTGCATGTTTTTTTGTCTTGCCAGCAGGTTACTGTATGATGTCCCACGAGGGTACAGACAGCTCCTCCTGCATTCTCAAGAAACCAAGGTGTTACAGCTTGGGGGAAGACCTGATGACAAGGCAGACAGCAAGGGAGAAACATGGGAGGGAGAAGGAGCTGACATATGCCAAGAGCCTGAGGAAGAGGAGATCTTTCCTGAAAACAGATCACACCTCACAGGTCACTTTCCCCATGGCTTTGCCAGGCTCTCTGCCAAGCTGCTGCTCTTGGCCACCACTAACACTACTCCTTGCTCCGCCCCCCACTCCATCCTCCTCAGAGAACTTCAAGAAAGATGCAGAGCTGGACCTTCCTGCTGCCACACAGGCCCAGCGAGATGCTGCTAGCACAAACCCATCCTCTGGCCTGATGAAAGTGGAGCATGACACCATGGAAACAAAGTCAGTGACTAACTCGGTGGTTTCTTCCATTTCAGCTGTTCGCCAGCAGGGTGGCCAGCATAGGGAAGAAAGTGCAGGCGTTGCCATACATGTGGATGCAGGCCTCAAACCCGCATATGCTGTACATCCACCTTTCCTGTCCCTGGAGGAAGGTGTACCCCTTCCTGGGGGACAAAGCAGAGCTGCCCAGAAAGGTTCCTCCATGAAGACAAATACTGGGAGCCCGAGTGAGGAGAGCTGTGTGGCCATTGGAGGCTGGCTGACCCAAGTGGCACTGGAGGAGGTGGGTAACATGACGGCAGCCCAGCACAAGGCTGGTGATATACCCCTATTCCTGGGCCAAGAGGTGACCTACCCTGCTAACAAACACACACTACCACTGTCAGCTCATGGTCACAGTGTGGCCTCTCCTCACATGGTGGCCCAGGACCAGGAGCTGCTCCTCACTGCTGGGCGGCATGCAGTGTGTGAGGAGCCTGTCCTGGCTCCCTGTGAAGAAAGAAAAGCTAATCGTGACAACTGTGCTGAAAACAGCAATGGCAGTGCCTGGTCACAGGCAAAAAACAGACAAATGATAAACAAGGAGGCCTTATGGAAAGCATATAATAAAAATCTCATCCGTTTTCCAGATGCAACCCAGCTCTTAACAGATTGCAGCAGCACTTCAGGGGTTATAACTCACCTCTCCTGGCTCTCATTTGGGGTGAGGACAGACCTCACATCACCCATCCCATCTCAGGAAAGGGTAGATATCCCACTAGATCTTTTGGCTTCTCAGAAGACCAGTGGGTGCCTGGTGGCTGATGCTGTCAGAATGAAGATGCAAACACCCCCAGCTGGACCACCCTTTGAAGAAGAGTTGGTAAGCAGCCAGGGGCTGGATGGAGAGCCCAGAAACGAAGCAGGAAATGTGGCTCACAAACAGCCACAGCCTGTTCAGACTCCTCTTCTCAGAGAACAGGCTACTGAAGTGGGGAAGGACTGTCCTCTGACTCCATCTCTAGGGCCTTCCATCTCCTCAGGCCAAATTCCCTTTGGCTCACTGGCAAAAAGAGCAGGAGACCGCGTGGCTTCAAAACAATCCTTCCTCTGCTTTAACCACAAGAAGGATGAGCAGACACTTTCTGACCCTGTTATGACCAGATCCTTGGGTTTTACCACAATGAAAAAGACATCACCGCAGCTTGAGATGGACAAGTGCAGCTGTCAGCTGTCCTATATCAGCTGCTTCCACAGGCTTGATGACAAGGGGGGATATGAAACCACCATCCCCATGTGCAGTACATTTCCAGGACCCCTCACCACCCCACCATCCAGCAGCCACAGTCTCCCTGGGACCCCCATGGGCCCAGTCTCCATTGCTAGGGATGTGGCCTGGTGGGACCCCCGCGTCCAAGCCCTCAGCCAGCTGAAGGACCAAGCACAGATGAGCCCTGCAGATTTCTCCTGCTTCCTAGCCTATACTACAGAGCTTCAGGAGGTTGTGGGGAAGCTCTCCAGGAATGAAGCAATCCACCTGCAAGAACAATGTGCAGAGCAGGGTGCTGAGAGCAAGGCTGCCCTTCGCTTAGCCTCCCAGAACCTCCTATCCAGTTGCCAGGAGCTCCTGAAAACAGAGCAGTCCCTCAAAGAGCTGCAGGGTGTGCTGAGGGTGACATTCAACCACTTAGTTGAGCTGGCAGTGGCCTGCTTCCAGGTGACACACTGCCAGCTGTGGAGGCAGAGGCAGCAGGAGGTCGGGGCCGCCCTCGTGGATGTGGTGAGCACCTACCACCAGCTTGTGCAGGCTGTTCACCAGCAGCTTTGCAGGCAAGGCTGCCCGGATCTAAGTGCCAAGCTCCTCACCCGCCAACACACAGCACTTACAGCTGCCATTTTTTGTCTCCTACAGCAGGTCAGGGTACCCCCATGTTTGTGACAGGGCTGTTTGGTGGCACACAGGTGCACTGGGTGGGGATGCACCCAGCCATGTTCCTTCTCTCGCCTACTAGGCTCTCCCCCACAGGACGTTTAGTCCCACAGCTCAAGAGCAGTTGTGGAAGGACATGTCCATGCGTGTTGGCTTAGCTTCACCAAGCGCCACCCTGTCCACAGGGTGGTCATGGGGCAGGGCATACTGCCCTCCAGCCTAGCTTTGTGTAATTCTGCATACACAATCTGTATGTAATACGCAAACTCATAGAGTACTTCAGTGGCTTATGTATCTTGCCAGTAGCTTGTCCCTCACCTCGCAAAAGCCTTGCAGGTGGCCATTTTCAAGGGGCTGTCTTAGCTGCCTTCTGTCATCTATGGAAAAAGAGGAGCCTTTTGGCTTGCCTTTCCTCACACTCCTTACTCTCCAGGTAAACTCTGGAGTGACAACAAATCCCACCCTGACCCAACATGAAGGAACCCAGACTGCTTTGTCCACCTTCTACGGCTGAAGATGTGTTTGGACTTGTAAAAGAAACCTCTATGCTCTATTTAACTGCTTTTCCTTGCAAAGGCTGAAGAGGGGGTTGTCCCAGGCAAGGGAGACACCACCATATCCTCCTCCTGTGCATCAGCCAGCTCTTCTATTTCCAATTGCTGATGCTTGAGAAAGTCCCTGATTAAAACTCCCGTGCTACTTACAGATCTGCATCTTCCAGAAGGAATGAGTAAACACTGAGACCGAAATACCACCTTCACAGCTGTGGAGATGACCCATTATGCTGGCCTCCCTAGGAGAGGGCAAGCCCCTTTTCCCCCCAGCCAGTCTTGCCGGTTGCTCTTCTCCAGTCATGCACAGTATGTCCCTAGCTAGGTATGAGCTGTTTTCCCTTAAAGGTTGTCTAGCCATCGCATGCCTAGTGAATCAGCACTCTAGTGCTGGAGGTATGACCTCAGTGTGCTCTGATGGAGAGGGCAGAGGCAGGTCCCTGATGGCTGGTGTCTAATGCAGGGGCTGGTTTGGGAGTGGCTGGCTTTCACTGGGGGGTGCCTGCAGCAGGTGTGTTTGCTCAGCAGGTCAGTTGCTGCAGCTCAGCGTACTCAGGATGGAAGGGTCGGCACCAGGCAGCCAAGGAGCATGGGTAGACCACAAAAGGTCTGCCCATGACCACCACATCTCCCCAAGCACCAGGGCAGCATGGGGACAGGGTTGTCTCATGGATATGTAACATCTGAGGGTGGGCATCCCCACTCTTTGCTTATTCTGTAATGCTTCTGGAGCAAGTAAAGGGCAAGTCCTTGCAGCTGAACATTGGTGTGGAAGAGGATGGCAGCTGGGGCAGAAGGGAGTGCTGCAGCACCCCCAAGATCTCCCTAACCAGGCAGACTCTTTAACAGCCAGGCAAGCAAACACCCAGAGGAATTCAACACTTAGCAGCCCTACACATCTCCTACAGCTGCTACTTTCAGTGTGCCTGCAGGCTGCAAGCTAGCTGACCAAGAGCAGTCTGCTCTCCTGGCTGCACAGGAACAGGGTGGCCGAAGTACCTTCAGCCACTGCAGAGGGTAGCACTGCCAGGTGGCTTGGGTTAGCATAAGCTGCTGCCTAGTTAGTCTCTTAGACTGAAGCCCAAGTACAGACCTCCAGCTACACAACAGCTGATGAGCATGGGGACACGAACAGTAAGAACTGAAAGTCAGTGTTGTGGGACACCAGGAGAGCCCCCAAGACACAGCAAAGCAACAGGCCCTGGCAAACACAAATTCAGGCCCTGTGGGGAGCAACACTGTGTCCACCAACAGCTTCTGTTACAGCAGGATGTACTGACATTATCTCATAGCCACTGAATTCCACGTATGGTAAAAGGCTGTTGATGTAAAGGAGAAATGAAAACACATATGCATGTAAGATAGTAATTTACCTCAGAAGACCTTCAGGTTCTTCCACAGTGGTTAGACACAGTCATTGACCGTGAAGGAGCTTTTATATTTGCCTTTGTGGGTTGTTCTCATTTTTTTAGCAAGAATGGCTGATCTCAACACTCAGATGCATCAAAAATGCTTTCTGCTGTGGTCATGAAGTACATCACTGTTCTTTGTGCAGGGCACAGTGAAACCCCAGGTACCTTTCCAGGAGAAACATCAGGGTTAGTGAACTTTACACATCTGACAATGTACCGTGCATGCATCAGTAAGAATGCAATGGGAATTTAAGAGTAAACGTTTTATTTTAGATTAGATGCACAGGGTTAGCTACAGGCTTCAACAACTCACCAAGTCTTCAATTGGTTTGAAGTTGTTAGGGCATGGCACATATGGGAACTGTTTCTCTATTGGGGAATCACTTCCTGTCTTGTGTTACCCAACTGGAACAGGACTTTTTCCATGGGAAGGAATTTTCCTCACCAGTGAGCTTTGCAATTCTAACTTCACCTTACTTACTGTTTAATCAAGATGAAAAAAATACCGTAAAGCTCTCCTCTCTGTCCCAGAACAAGTGCAGATGCAAGAGTCAGAAACACTCCAACAAGCATCTGCAAAGAAGAAAAACTGATTGCCTGTCCGTTTTTACTTGATGCCAGGGCTCCATTGGCTTTTTTTTTTTTCTGTTCAAGGGGAAAGTCATTTCCAGCATTGTACTGCTGAGGTAGAATGTGTCATTCTTGACAAGGTCCTTAAACAAGATCTAAGCAGAGCCGTTTTCTCTATGCAGATTCATGCTGGTGCCTCTGCTTGAAATGTGGAGTTTGCCTCTCGTCTGCACAGCTCACAAAATAAAGTTTTCTTGTGCATTGTCATGCTGAGGTATTTCCACTTATTTCACTGCATCTGCTAGCACATAGCCTTTTCCAGAAGAAATTCCAGCTTTCAAGGCTGCTGGCCAGCTTCGAGTCTCATAGTAAGTTGATAAGACATCAAAGACTGTCAAGAACAGAGATGTACCATGCTGTGATATCAGTATCAATAGCAAGCTCTGCAATACACACCCCACTGGCTGCAAAACATCACAAAATGGTAACAGCTGACACCAGAGAAACCTAGCCTGGTGTTTGTATTCCCTCTCATTGAAAATTTGATGAGCCAGTGTTTGAGGCAGGCCATACAGGAGCAGATGGCTGTTTTGAAGATGACTTTGGGGAGCTCTGGCTACGAAAAGCAGAGGCTGCGTCAACTCAAGCAGGGTGGTCCCAGACAGTATTTTGACTAACCTGCACTGGCTGGCTGTGCTGCTGCTGACAGTACATCCATGGTGGGTCACACCTACTGTGGTTTACCATTGCTTCTCAGATGCTGTGTCTCCACATTAGGGCTCCCTTGGGACACAGTGGTCACTTGCAGCTAGGCTTGGTACTCTGCAGAGCCCTCTGCCACCTCCTCTGCCTCGTGCTGACGGAGGTGGCAACAAAGTCCTCATGCCAGCTCATTACTAGAGCTGGACTGGGACATAACCCCCTCCGTAGTCTCTAGCAGAAAGGTGTTCACCTTACAAAGCCACAAACTGCCAGCAGAGGTGAAGGGGCACAAGCACATCCACTGATGTGACCAGGTGGCCCAGCCCATGGTCATGACATGGAGCCATCACAGTAGTGTGACACACAAACACCCCACCCTGCTGTTGTGAGCCTTGCCTCGACTCAGCCTGACAGGCCTGACAACTTCTGTCCTTATTCTTTGCCTGGGACCTTGTGTGACCTGTAGTAACAGCAGTCTCCACACCTCCCCACATTAACTGCTCAGTGCTTTGTGCGAAGCGAGTGTGATGCAATTCCTGCTTCTCTGAGAACAGGCTGACACAGAGAAGCACACAAGACCTTAAAATGGGTGCAGCAGGGTAGAACCCTGCTGGGAGAAATCTCTGCTCCCAGTGTTTTCCCCATTACTCAGCACTGGGCCTCCACTGTGAAAACTGCTGCTTGATAACTTCCTCCAGCCCAGGCAAGTGACAGGACGTGGCTCTGCCTCTCACCTTGATTAACTGCCAGTGTCTCCGAGTGGTAGTTCTTGGTGTTAACAGTTTTCACCATGTACTCACGAATGGGGAGGCGGGCTGTTTGCAAGGACTGCTCTTGTGCCCTTTGCAGAGTCAGCTTCTGCAAGGGAAATGAGAACGAGGTTGCAAAGGTACACAGACTTACATGTGCAGTGCATGCACACCATTTTGGGTACAAGCAGCTATGAAGCCAAAAACTGTCCTGGAGCTCACTGCACCCAGACTGCTGCAGTGTCTCTTAGCCTGGTGCTGGATCCAAGCAGAACCTTGAGGAAAAAATCGATGGTTACACAATAGTGATGTCTCAAATTGAGGCAGCAGCAGCACTGGTTGCTACCCACAGGATGCTTCTTCTCATGAGACAATGGGGCAAACAGCACCTTCAGGTTCCAACAGGTACTACCCACCTTGTGAATACTTTCATCCACCAGGCCTCCAAGCACGTACACTTTATTTGCATCAATATCTTCAAGGACTAGAAACAAGATAAGCACTTGCTCACCACCATACAACAGTAAAATCCTGCACTACTCCATTTCCCAAGCAAGATCCCACTTGCATGAGAAACCTGTGGCCACAGTCACCCTTCACCCTGGAGTCTCAGACCACAGAGGAGGTTCAGGCTTCAGAGACAGGAGTGTCTGCCTGAACCCGCAAGCAGACTCAAAGGGGTAGATCACATGCAGGCTGAAAGCATGGAGTGCCAGAGACACCATGCATTGCTCCCTTTAACTGTTGTCTGTTCTGAGATGTGGCTGATCTGGTCAGTCTGATCCCGATCTGCTCCACAGATGCCTTCCCACTGTCACGGTCACATACTAAAACCTTCCCGTACCCTTACCAGACTCTTTACCAGGCACTTGCGTAAAACAGGAAAGGGATCTATGTCCCACAGGGAACATGTGACCAGTTAGAAATGGAGGAAGAGGAAAAAATAAACACAGCAGCAAATTAAACAATAAAAAGAATGTTGTAGGTCCTGCATTATTTCAGAGAAAGATGTAATTTAGACTGTATTCAAAATGGCCACAGAATCTCCACTTTGCCACTCTGTAGTATTACAAGCTGCACGGTGTCTACATACAGGTTTTAAGTCTGCTGCAGATCACACACAGCTCTGACTCAAAACTTCATTCCCTGTCAAACCAGATTAAGATGTGAACCGATTTAGCATCAGACCTAAGTACACTGTAGATCTCATGCAATTTGAGACCATGAATGCTTGGAATTGAATCACCTGGAGTATGAAACCGTCTCAAAAAGAAAAGATTAAAAATCAACCTTTTAATGTAGTTCCCTGGTGCCTAAAGCAAGCAACATATTTACCATTCTCAGAGTCAGGAGTCAGATAAACAATTGCATCTAAAGGAAACAGATCCAGGTAACTTTCTGGAGTTGTATCCATCTGAAAAACGCAAGACAGCAACAGAAGTGCATTAGCCCAAATTCCCATCTGCCAGAGCAAAACCTTGCTCAGACACCGAAATATACCAGGACTGATGCTACTGCTTTAGGTGTTTAAAGTCCAACAGATAAAGAGTTGAGCCTTTTTAAATTTGAAGATGTTTCTATATGGGCACTGAACAATACATATCTCCAAACCCACTAAATTCTCATCAAAATCCCTAGACATGATTTGAGGAAGGGACACCAGCAATAGTTACCTAATTTTAAATGAGATTCTAATTCTTGAGAGATTCACAAATCTCCATTTCAGGTGTTTTCCTCCCCTACTGTTACCAAGTGCAGCCTCACATGAGCTGTAGAACACACAGCTCAGTGTCACTGCCACAACGTGTATGTGTGGGTATAGTGCTCAACTGAGACCAAGCTTGGTACAAAAACTCAGGACAGGAATGTGTGACCCACCCAAACCCTGACCAAGTTTATCTGCCTCCCTGTTCCCAGTATCACAGCTCTCTTTGCAGAAGTATTATCTTGAGAAGGAATTATTCTCCTGCAGGCAGGAGGGACAAAAGCTCTAACTAGAAGGCCTTGCACATTGCCCCATTATCTGCCAGTTTTGTCTCCTGCCAAAGGGCAAGATCTGACCTTAACCCCTGTCACTGAACTGCATTCCCACCATCGGAGCCCACATCACGCCGTCTTGGGTCAACAATGAGGGCCAGCACTGTTGCCACGGCATGCTACAAGCCTTGAAAGCACTGTGGTCAGAGTCCCTTACCAAATAATTGGAGAAGCCGTCGTTCATGCGAAAACACTCCTCATAGATCAAGGACCCCACCACAAATTCTGTCAGACAGAGCCAAAACGGCTTCTTGGCCCGCCTGTTTGCCCCGTAGAGTCTCCTGATCTGGGAGGCGAGGCGGCTTGTTTCCTTCCAACAAATAACAAGAACAGTGACACACAAGTCTAGGTGGCAGGGGGTAACATGGCTCCATTCAGGGCCTGCATACATCCATCACGCCCATGTCACTGGCTGGTTGTTGAGGCTCTGGAAAGGCTGTTCCTGAGGAGCACAGCTCAGCTGCCTCTGGGTCTCAAGAAAATCCAGTGAGCTGGGTGTGCAGCCAGCCAGTGCTGGAGACCAGGCAGCAATAGGCAGGCCTGGAGGTGGAGGGACTGGCAGAGACAGCATCTCCTCCCCCAGAAAGCTGAGCTCAAGACAGCTGTTATGTGTGCACCTTTGGAAATCACAGCTCTAGCTGAGCTGGAGCGTTTCTTAAGAGTTTCCCAGCACAGCTACAACAAACCAGTGACCAGCTCCCCCTCTGCTCCCTCCCTGCACATCCCCAGGATCTCCTGAGAGTTTTCCAGACCCCAGAGAGGGACTGCGCCAGCAGGAAGCAGCAGCACCGGTGCAGAAGGGCGTTGCAGGCCCCTGTACCTTCTGTGTCATGCGGTCGGCCACGCCGAGGTCCACGCAGAGCCAGGGCCCCGACGCCCTGGCGCTCAGAAGGCGTTCCTTCGCGAGGGCAGCCGGGACTCTCCCGCCGTCCCGGCTGGCAGCCCCTGAGCGGCA
>VWZZ01001195.1:56515-66587 GCA_013399095.1 Psophia crepitans
GCCGGGCGGCCCCCGGCCGCTGCCGGGCGGCGGGGTAGGCCGTGCCGAGGGAAGGCGGGCCAGGCCGGGCCCCGCCTGTGCTGGCCCCGCCGTCCCTGTCCGGCAGCCCGCGAGGGGAGGACGGGCATGAGCGGCTCCCTGTTGCGCGGTCTGCGGCTGCACCCCCTCCGGCCGCCCGTGAGTAGGGGCTGGACACGGGGCCCTGCTGGGCAGCGCGGGGCGGCAGGGGAGGGCAGCAGGCGGGAGGAGCCACCCCGCGGGGCTGAAGCAGCGGGCGACAGCAGGGTCGCGATGGCGCGGTGGGGGCGGCTCCGGCCTGAACGCGGCGGGGGGGGACGACAATCTCCCGCTCGGCCGCCCCCGGAAGCTGCCGGCTCTTGCCTGGTGACGCCAGAGGGCCGCCGATCGCACCCCGAGCACCCCAGAACGGGGACTGCCGACGGTGTCTTCTGAGGGACTCGGCCCGGCGGCTAGGTTCGGCCGGCCCCTGCGCGGGAGAAGGAGTGGATTGGGAACGGCTCGCTGGCCACGCCGGCCGCGGCCTCCACACGGAGCCATCGGGTCTTTTCGAGGCTCCTACACCTCGATGGTTTCTCCTTTTCAGTCGGGGCGCCACACGCCATGGCAGACTGAGCATAAATCTGTCAGGCGCTTGTGCACCATTCCTCTGTGAAGCTGGTGCCCTGTGTCACAAGCCCCGAGTCCTTCGGTCCCTAGCATTATCTTCCAGCTGTAGAGAGGAAAACCTAACAGACCTTTGTACTGATGTATACAAGTTTGCTCCAGTTTTGATTTGGGTGCACAGCTGACCTTTATGTGGTGGGAATCCTTGCTTTCAATGACCCTAACATGACTTGTTGCATCCCAATGTGTTTTTGCACTTATCTTCATAAGTTTTGTATCTGAGATGGTTTTCCTGTTCATACTTGCTTTGGTAGTGTTCTCATGATTTTCACAGGTGGTACCTGGATGCATTTTGGTACAGCTTGTACAGCTGTTTCAGCATCTTCCTTCCTCATAGCAGCAAGCTGAGGTGTTTCTGCCCTGGTTATTATTGTTACTCATATGTACTGCAGTAGCATGTTAGTGTTTCAGGCCAGAACTCAAGTACATGCCAGGGAAGCACACTCAGAGAATGTGTGATCCAACAGATTTAGTTTTCACCCCAAAATTGGGGACACCATGCAGCGGTGGGGGTGACTGGGGATCATGCAGTGTTCCTGGGAACCTTCAGAACTGCTGTAGTGTGTGCTGGAGAGCTAGGAAGATTCTCAAACCACCCTCCGAGCATGGCTCTGGGACGCCTCGGCTCTGCTCCCATGCCTGCTCCGACTGCCGACAGCGAGTCACTCCACTCTCTGTGCCAGCCCTCCTGTCTGTAAGATAGGGGGAAGCGTCGATCTGCTGGAGGGTAGGATGGCTCTGCAGAGGGACCTGGACAGGTTGGATTGATGGGGAGAGGCCAGTGGGATGAGGTTCAATGTGGCAAAGTGCTGGGTCCTGCACTTTGGTCACAACAACCTCAGGCAACACTACAGGCTGGGGGCAGGGTGGCTGGAAAGCTGCCTGGAGGAAAAGCACCTGAGCGTGTTGGTTGACACTCGCCTGGACATGAGCCAGCAGTGTGCCCAGGTGGCCAAGAAAGCCAACGACATCTTGGCTGCTATCAAGAGTGGTGTGGCCAGCAGGACTAGGGCAGTGATCGTCCCCCTGTACTCAGCCCTGGTGAGGCCACACTTCGAGTACTGTGTCCAGTTTTGGGCCCCTCACCACAAGAAAGACATCAAGGCCCTGGATCATGTCCAGAGAAGGGCAACAAAACTGGTGAAGGGTCTGGAGCACAAGTCTTATGAGGAGCAGCTGGGGGACCTGGGGTTGTTTAGTCTGGAGAAGAGGAGGTTCAGGGGAGACCTTATTGCCCTCTACAACTCCCTGAAAGGAAGTTGTGGTGAGCTGGGGGTCAGCCTCTTCTCACAGATAACTAGTGACAGGACAGGGGGGAACGGCCGCAAGTTGCATCAGTGGAGGTTCAGGTTGGAGATTAGGAGAAATTTCTTCTCGGAAAGGGTGGTTGGGCATTGGAACGGGTTGCCCAGGGAGGTGGTGCAGTCCCCATCCCTGGGTGTGTTTAAAAAAAGGTTAGATTTGGTACTTAGGGACATGGTTTAGTGGGTAATAGGTGGTAGGGAGACAGTTGGACTAGATGATCCTGGAGGTCTCTTCCAACCTTAATGATTCTAAGCAGCTGCTTTTGTAAAGCCCTTGGCAACACAGCTGAAGAGCTAACCAGGCCTATAGCCTAGATGCTGCAAGACCTCAACAACTTCTTACAGTAATGGAGCATTACAAAGGGTGATACAGTCTTGTCAATACCAAACCCTTTCCAGTGGTTCTGGCCTAACAATGCTGTTTGCTTCAGGCCTCCAGAAGGCCTGATTCCAGTGCCACTAATTGTTCTGCAGGAGGGAAGGTGGCTTTGCCTGAAAAGCTGATTGGTAGAAAAAAACAAGGCCTTGGATTTATTTGTGCTCCTTTGTTGAAGGAGATCTGCTAGGGCCACTGCTGGATGTCCATGTGATGCTGCTGTGTGCAGACTGGTGTGAGCCAACTTTTAAGCTTGGGAGGTTCAGCATTGGTGCAGATGGACTGATCTCTGGCTGTTGAGGACTGCAAGGAGTAGCTGAGGAAAAGTCCTCCCTCCCCAGGCTGCCAAGATTATACATGTCCTTCCAAATAATCTTTCCTCCTTCCTTTCTCCCCAGCTTCTGCCTTTCCTAGCCTCCAGGGGACTCCAGAGGCAGCCCCAGGTGGCATACAGCACCAATGAAGAGAGCGGTGCAAGACCTGTTGGGCGGTACCCAGTACCCAGTAAGAAGGACATGCCATATGACATCGTGGAGCTCATGGAGGAAGTAGAAATGAAGGTAAAGGAGTTCTGCTGCAAAACTCTCAGTGGAAAGGGTCCAACGTCTGAGCAGGCCATACATCCTAAGAGAGCAGTGTCTTGTCCCACTCAGTGGGTTGCGAGGCAGGTGAACCTTTTGATTTCCCAACGGTGTGAGTTCAGCTCAGCGGAACCACAAATTGAATGAGCCACAACAATGACTCAGGAGACCAACATAACAAAGTTTTATTAACAACCTACGGGCTAAGTGTCAATAACTGGCAACTATGTAGAAACAGATAAAACACTGGCCACAAACAACAACTGGTGCAAGGAACTCAAAAACAACCACTGGTTTTATAAGGCATTAAGAGAAAAGGATAGGGAGAAAGAGGAGAGGATAGGTTGAAACATTTGCCACAAACAACTTATGCAATGAACTCAAAAGCAACAACTGTTTTTTCATAACATGTTGAGAGAAAGAGAAGAAGGATAGGAAGAAAGGAAGAGAAAGGAGGATGGGATAGGTATGAAAGGATAGGATAGGATAGGATAGGATAGGATAGGATAGGATAGGATAGGATAGGATAGGTATCACCCCTTTGTCACAGCGCTGGAGTCTTGGTCCACAGGCTGTGGTCTGCAGGCAGCAGGTTCTGCTCAGGAGGTCATGGATCGCCTGGTTGGCAGGTCCTGGTCTGCAGGGGATCACGTGGTCTGCAGGTGGTGGGTTCTGGTCTGCAGGTCCTGGTCTGGTCTGCAGGTGGAAGGGTCTAGTCCGCAGGTCCTGGTCCAGAGGTCTTGGTCTGCAGGCAGATGGTGGACTGCCCTCTCCACAGGTGGTGTGTTGCTTCTTGTAGTGTGATGTGCATGCCCACCTTTTATACTGTTCTGAGCCTCCGGGACCACCCCTTTACTGCCCCCAGGAAGGATAACGTGTGCAATATGTAGATGAACTTGTGCAATATGCAGATGGCATTGTGCAACATACAGATGAGCTGTGCCTGCACACTCTGTGATTTGGGGGGTTCATGCCTGTACAATTCGATGTTCTAGAAAGTTCAGGAGCTTGTGTGTGTGTGTGTGTCTTCTGGTGGTCCAAGATGTTGGGCACATGTTCAAAACAGCCACTGGAAGGTGACCAGAATCGGGGGGGGGAGGGGGACGGCAGTGTCTGCAAACCCCTCACACTGCTTCTGTGGTGCTTTTGGCTTTTCTCTCCCCCCGGGCAGCAACCTGAGTTGCTTACTGCCCCGCCCCTGCAGTGATTATGCTGTCTTTCACCTTCCCAGCGAGTCAACCCCCAACCCTGAGTTGCTTGAGACAAAGGAGAGTAGTTGGGATTTTGCAACAGTCCCTGAACAGTCTTTGACAAGCAGTTGTGGTCCAGTTAGGTCTAACACAAACCTAAGAGGAGACTGAGGTGAGCAGCACTTCTTCCAAAACTCTTTGCAGTCTACAGGATGGGGATTTTACTGAATGGAGATTTTACTGGAAATCGTTAAGCATGTTGGCAGGATTCTAAGTCTCCCTGCTTCCCTGGCACTAGTGGGTTGTTTCAGATGGCGTCTCACACATGTCAGTGTTCTGGTTAATGCCATGCATTTGTTTTTCTGGGAGAGCATTTGTGTTGAGACGCTATTAGGAGTGTTTTTAACACTTTCAATGGAGAAAAAATGGGAGGAGCTGGTTTGGTGACTATTAAAAAGCTCAAGGGCTATTTCTGCTTTTGAGCTTTGACTTTTTTTCTCCAAAGCTAAACGGGCTGCACAGTGGCACAACAGAAGCCTAACGCAGAACTGTGTATAAGGGGAAAAACAGAGAAGTCGATGACAGCTTCTTTCCCTGCTGTTGTGGAGAAGGAATGACACACAGTCCTTCCTGACAGCTAAAACATTCTGCTGACCACAGTTCTCTGAAGACTTCTCTCTTGCAAGCACTTCTCTGTGGGGAGTGCTGGTCTATCCCTCCCTACCCTTTCTGCCAGCCTGTTGAGTCTGTGCTCTGCTACTGTTGCAGTGGCGCTGGTGCAGTTTGCATAGTAACGAAAGGAGTCAGCAGACTTGAGGGTAAATGTACAGAGGAAGAGTCAGCTCAAATTTCACATGCTGTGACGCAAACCCTTGTGTGTCAGTGCCCTGAAGCACTCAGCAAAGACCAATCAACCTAGCAGGCTTGGATATCCAAACAGTGCTCACAACCTCTGCAGTTATCAGAGGTTCCTAAATAAACTAATGGGTTGTGGATGAAGAGGAAAGAGCATCGCTTGGTTAACTAATAGTGAACAGACAGGTGAGACAGGAGGCAAGCACAGGCAATTGTGTGGCAGTGGAGAGAGGTTGCCAGAGGAGTCTGACAACTGGGCTACTCTCCTTTTCCATAAACAGCCTGAAGAACTGGTAAGCTGATGGAGCCTGTGGGCGGTTAGCACAATCACAACAAACCCAGTGTTTAGAACAGCAACAGGCAGCCAGGCACAGAGGCTAAACCCCTGCTGATAAATGCTGACTGCTGG
This sequence comes from Psophia crepitans, assembly GCA_013399095.1. Lineage (NCBI taxonomy): Eukaryota > Metazoa > Chordata > Aves > Gruiformes > Psophiidae > Psophia > Psophia crepitans. Next base: position 61,915 of record VWZZ01001195.1, read on the forward strand.
GACCCATGGACAGGTGGGTGCTGCATTGGCTGATACTGCATGTGAGAGGCAGCAAGCCATTCTGGGAAAGGCAGCCCCGCACACCATCACAGAGATGGACTGGGCATTGGCAATTAACAGGGGCAGAATGGGGAGAGTAGAGCAGCATCATGTCAGCATATACATCCACTGTGTGCTGGCACCTGAAATGGTTTGCTGTTCGGATTGGGCCAGCGCTGTCTTACATCCTGTAAGCTCAGGAGGAAGAGGAGGGTTATGGAAGGTTTAGGATGGTCAGATGGACATGACAGCATCTGTGGAGGCAGACAGCCTCTCAGTTTGGAAAGAAGCTGGCCGATGTGACTGTGGTTGTTACTGCTGTGGCTGAAGTGAGCAGATCAGTCATGCTATGAAGCTGCAGCAACACCTAAATTAGAACCACATCATTACATGTTCAGTCATATGTTTAAATGGGCTCAAAGGGCAAGAGGAGGGGTCTGCAAAGATTCCCCAGCACTGCTGTGCTAACAAGTTGTTCTCTAAGCCTAGTATGTTAATATTGTCCTCTGTGCTCTGTTAAGTTACAATTCTTGACTTGTTTTTCGTTTTCCTTCAACAGACTGGATTTCTGCCCAATGTGTTCAAAGCAATGTCTCACCGACCTGCTGAATTCAGAGCTTTTTTTGCTTATTACAACGCCATTATGAACAAAGACACAGGTAAACCTTACAGCCACCTCAAAACTGCCCTTCCCTTTCTTTGTAGAAAGTTGCTAGAAGTGATGTTTCTGACATCATAAGACGTATTGTCTCACCATGTGTTCTCCCAGGCCATAATAACAGTTGGCACAAGCTGGAACTGCACAGCTGCTTCTGGCTTCACTGATACCGCATACAGCTTCATACTTTTTAGCTTGTGATTAAAAAGCAGCTCTCAGGCCAAGCTCTGCTGCTTCGCTGCACCGTGCTCTGTGTCATGACAAAGAAAGGGTGGGCTGCTGGCTAAGGGGTGATGAGCCAGGAGCTGAGTGTGCTGAAGGGCACAGGCAGAAACAGTGGTTTCCTGGACAAGACTGCAGCCCCACACTACTGGAGCAGGGCAGGTCTGGTGGTGGTGACCAGGTCCAGCCAGGAGCCTAGATTTCTCAGGCAAGTCCATGGGGAGGAGGCAGATCCAACATAAAGCCAGAAAGTTGGCCTGGGGGTCAGTCAGGTCCAGACCACCAGGGTTACACAGCCAGGCACTGCAGTATTACAGCCAAGGGCTCAGCACAGAACAGCTCCCAGGGGAGGAGCAGGTCCTTGCTGAGCCTGCCTGCAGCTGTTCCTTCAGAACAGTTCTTGGCGATGAGTTGCCCACAAGCAGTGTGCAAAATTTATGTGAGGGAGGCTATGCCCTCTGGGCCCTGATGGTCTTCACCAGGGAATTTGAACCCAGGGGTGTCTGTACCCTGGGAGCAGCGGAGGGAGGACCGAGGTGCTTGCTGTGTGCTGGGATGCCTGTGGCGCAGGTGACCTCTGGGTGCACCGCTGTGGAGATGAGGGAGGGCTGGCTGCAGCAGTGCAGCTGGGCAGGGCCATGGGGAGCTCTGCACAGCTCTCCAGCCTTTGAGGACAGTTTGAGAACTGTTCCTCCCTCATACTTTTTGTGGTACAGGGCACAAAGAGGCTTGTCCTTATTACTAATGTACCTTCAGAGCAAAAGCAGAACCAGGATTTTGTGAAATAAACTGGTGTGTGTAGACTGCTCCTTCTGCTTATGGGAGATGAGGGGTCAGGAGGAGTGTCTTGACAAGGTGGGGAGTCAGTGAGGTGTGCAGTCTGATGGTACATGTAGTCTCTGTCTGAAGCGTTCTGCTTGTGCTGCTGGAGTGAATCCATGGCCCTAGCTGTATGAGGGCCTGGTTTTCCCTTTTCATTTCCATGCTTCGTTTTTGACTCCAAGAGTAGGACTATTTTGGATCCCATCCTTTTCAGCATCTCACCTGCAGTATCCTGCTGTTGGCACCTGCTGGCACTGTACCAGAGCAAGGTGGTCTCTTCTGATTCCTCTTTACCCAGGAGATTTTAGTAGTTTTAGTGGTGTCTTTCATGCTCTTAGAAGACACTGTTTTCATGGAAATATTTTCAAAGTCCAGTAAAGCAATAGGTTTTGCTGGAAGGAAGAGGGACCCTGACCTTCCCTGTGAAGTGTAGTTTTGAAAAAACGCTGCTGCTAATTATCTTTAAAAAAGGCAAAGAGCGTGAGTGCTGATACACAGCCCAGTAAGTTGCCCTGATCCTGTGCACACTCCTGTTGTGAAGCTGTTTGTGAAAATGACTCTGAGTGTAACAGAGCACAGCTGCCTTTTCCAGACCTTCCTTAGAGCAGTCACAGGGCTAGACACTGTAGAAGTTGTGTTTTATCTGTCTGATGGTCACTAGAAGTTCTCAAAGCCCCTGTCCTACGGTACCTCATTGTTCCTTTTGGTTTTTAATTTCTGCCTTTAAAAGCTGCCAGTAGTGTTTACTTGCTCAAACCTGCATAGCAGGTTTTAGAACACTGGTGCTCTTCTGTGGAAAGAGCAATAAAGCATCAAAGGAAGTGCAGACAACACCCTCCCTAGCCGTTTGCCTCTGAGACATACACAGAGAAGTACTAACTGAGCTTCCTACTTGATGAGCAAGTAATTTTGCTCCTCTGAGTTTTCCTGTTATGTAGAATTGTTGTTTCCCTGTTGCCCAAATCTTATGTCCCTCATCCTAATTGGGTGCCTCACAAACAACTATCCAGGTAAATTGGTGGCATGGATGATCAAAGAATCACAGAATGCTTTGGGTTGGAAGGAACTTTTCAAGGTCATCTAGTCTAACACTTTCCCTGCCATCTTCAGGCAGGGACATCTTTCACTAGATCAGTGTGCTGAAAGCCCCATCCAACCTGACCTTGAATGCTTCAGGAGCAGGACACTCACAACGTCTCTGGACAACCTGTCCCAGTGTCTCACCACCCTCATCATAAAATAGCTTCTCCTTATGTCTAATCTAAACCTATGGCCTTTCCATTTGAAGGCATTGCCCCTTGTCCTGTCATCTAGGAGCGTTGGTTGCAGTGTATCCCTGCATGCTCTCTGGAGCCCTGTCTTCTGGGCTGTACAGCGCAGCTTGTACCTGGAGCTCTCCCCTCCCTGTTTCCCCGGTGATTCCCTGTGGTGGATGTTTTTAACAGCAAAGTGTGCCAAATCTTTTGCTGTCCCTGTAGGGCGACTCAGCAAGGCAGACAAAGAACTCATAATTGTGGCTACAAGTGTTGTGAATAGATGTCCCTACTGTGTGGTTGCACATGGAGCGCTTCATCGGATATATTCCAAGCAGCCAGCACTGGCTGACCAGGTCAGTGGGGTTACAACAGTGTGCGCCCCACCTCCTTCATGTGGTCCCTTGGGAGGTGGGAATGGCCCTCTCACGTGTCTGCTTTCTCACCTGAAGTTTTGATCCTTAATCTGTATTTCGCACCTTTGATCTTTGTGGTTCCCAGCAATCTTGAGCAATTTTGACATGCCTGTGGCCCTAACTCAACACCTGGCTTGCTAGGTTTATTGATGAGCGGTGGGGGGGGTCTATATATATCCTCATCTCATCCAAGCAAGATGCAGGGAGGGACAATTGACATGCAGAGCATTCATCCTGCTGCCCACATTCTTTGCTGTTTTACTCTGGTCTGTGGAGGAACTTGCTGTGAATAGGGAGCTGCAGCACCTTGGCAGTGTTGGGTCCTGTTTCAAGAAATCCTCCATAGCCTGCTCAGCAAAACTGTCACAGTCCCTGAGATGAGGATGGCAGTAAAATAGATGTCTTTTGTCTGGTGGTAGCCAGGACATCTGGTTCAGTTGCTGAGCAAGAGCCTGTGTAGTGCCATCTTTCTGGTTTGTGGAGCAAAGAAGGTGGTTAGACTGTTTGGGGCCATCTGTGCTACCTCTGGTTTCTGCCTTCTCACAGGTCATTGTGAACTGGAAGCTGGCTGACCTGAGTGCCCGCGACCTGGCAATGCTGGAGTTCGCTCTTGCAGTCTGTCGAGCTGATAACATCACTGAAGAGCATTTCCAGAAGCTGGAGAGGCATGGTTTTGACCGTGAAGATGCCTGGGACATAGGCATGATTTCTGCTTTTTTTGCGATGTCTAATCGCATAGCTCATTATATTGACCTGCGCCCAAACAAGGAATTTTATACCATGGGCAGGGTGCCCTGTGGAGAGAAAGACAGGGAGGAAGCTGAGCATGCCTGACAGGGCTCTCTGACACCTACGCATCTGAAAGATTGATCAAGCTCTTAATTCTCAAGCTAGTGCAGCATATTTCTGAATGTGTAAAAGGGTTAAAAAGTTAATGCCACATAGCAAGTATGCGGGCTGGTCGGCCTCGCTTTTCCTCAGTGTTAGGGCTGACTCCGGTGCTTCTGTGCTCCTAGCACAGCTGGGAGATTGTAGCTTTGGTCTTGGCATCAGCTGTTCAGGTAACGAGCGCACTGGGTCACAGCGTGACTTAACACAGGCTGTTCCACAGCGTTTGCCAGCTCTGCGGTGTTAGGTCCAATACACTTCGTTCTGGCCTGGTGTTCTGTACGTACTCTTTGCGGCCGGCAGGTTACCGGGGACTTGCAGTTCCTGGGCCGGGGAGGACGAGGGGACCGGCTGTGCCGCCGGGGGGAGAGGGTG
>VWZZ01001195.1:66970-92676 GCA_013399095.1 Psophia crepitans
AGCGGCTGCTTCCCGCCGCGCCGGCCCGCCCGCGCGGTCAGAGGGGAGCCCATGGTGCCTGCGTCGTCACGGCGCCCTGCCCTCCGGCCGCCCCCGCGCAGCGGAGCACCTGTCTGGGCTGCGGGCAGGGTGCGGGGGGCCCCGGCCTGCAGGAGCCGGGTGCGGCTGTGAGCGCCGCGGCGGTTCCCCCCGGGTACTGAGCAAGGCTGGTGGCCCCCGCCGCTCTCTGCGGTGGGGGCCCCCGTTTGTACTGACCCGGTATGCCCGTGGCAGGGAGAGCGGGAGGGCTGAGGTGGCTCAGCTGGACTGAACCCGGGAGAGACGACCTGGCTTGTCAGGCCCAGACAGACGGCCCTGGCGCTGTGCGGCCGCCGCACCGCGCTGCCGAGCCTGTCTGCTAAAGGCTGCGTAGCTGTCACGCCGTGAGCCGTCCGGTTGGGGTTCGCTCCGGGCTGGCGGCTGCGTTGCAGGCAGCACAGAAAAGCACGGGTGGAGCAGGAGGGGTAACAGAGAGGGCTTCCCTGGGCGGGACGTGCTTCCCACTTCCCGGCGGTCCGTCTGGCTCTTTTGCACTTTTTGCAGGAGGAGGGGAGACGATAAACTGAGGGACAGCACGGAGAACAGAGTGGTGGAACCGTTTCTTTTAGTCACAAAAGCATTCATGTCAGAGGTCCTCAGAGAGTGATGTTTCTGTTTGAATTGCAATGCTCATTTATTCATTTAGGGTTCCATGAGTTTTGTGGGTCTGCACTGACAAATGAGTTTAGGAGTGTCCTGCTGTACACTTGTGTAACAGCGTAGACAGAAGCAAGTAACCGTTGGACTAATTTAGAATAAAAGAAGACCTGGCACACCAGCTCATAGCCAAGCGAGTTCAGTTCAGAGATACCTGCATGTTCATATCCTGCAGTATGCTTGTGTGGGACATTTTCTTAACAGAAAGACCTTGTAAGCTAGGGTAGTCTCAACAGTGTTTTCAGTTTGAATAGTCAAAAATTGAAATCTTTGTTACCTGTAATGGCTAGTCAGCTTTTCTGTTTTCAGTGAGTTTTCATCAGAACAGAGTTCTGGTTTCCATGAACATCTGAGCTTAGGACGATTTTGTCATGGTTGTGCTGTACGGCCAAGTCTCAACACTATTTGTTCCCGTATTTTTTGAAGAGGACAAAGTTGAGCTCGAAAACTATCAAAGCCATTCTCGGGTGACTGTTGCTGGAAAGTAATTTCTTTTGTACATCCCCAGCCAGCTGTGCTTAGGACCCTGTGCCTTGGGAACTTCTCTGCTGTACATGGTGCAGAGGCCAGTTGGAATCACTCTACTGGCTTAGCCGTGGTGACTTACTGGCTTAGCCAGGGTGACTAAATTGGAAAAATACCCACATGTGGATGTTCTGTACGGATGTAGAAAGTGTCGGCTGCAGCAGCAGTACAAATGGGCTGTGGTTTAAGAATATTTGTGCAAGCTTCTGGCAAAAGTAGTAGTTCTGTATTCCTCCCTTGTCCTGATGCTTGTGAGGCTGCATGGTGAGCTAAACCAGGGACCTTCTCTCTCCAAAAACAAACTCGACAAAAAGTTTTCTTGCATCAAAGGGACACGTCCATGGACCTGGTGTTTTGTGTAGCTAGTGTTTGGCCCAGAGGACCACAAGTAGTCTTGGGTGTAGGTTAGGGCCATGGCACTGAGTCTTGGTTGCCTTAATACAGAATGAAATGCTCCAAGTCTTGCTCACTTCTGTGTGATTCTCTGCTGGTTATGCTCAGCTTAGAGCAGTCACACATCTGCTCTAACGAGTGCTAGCCAGACCCATCCATGCAGTGGAGACTCCTGGTCTCTCTTGCAGCCTCTCTCAAGGGAACTGACTGTGGTCAGGGGTGCTGCATCCCTGTTCCTTGCCCTTCTGTCAGCTTCTGGCTCTTCAAAGCACTGCTCTGGGAAGACAACGGGGATCTTGCCTTAGGGCTGTGTGTGCACTGCTGGTTAGGTCTGGACTGCCCATGGGGAACTGCTCGTCAAGGGCTCACTGTGTGGACTGAGAGTCAGTGGGGTGTGCTGCCCTTTTGCCATAGCACTGCTGTACTGGTAGAGTTGTTGCAGTGTTGGGGAAGCTTCGGAGCTTTCCTGGAGGTCAGCTTCACTAATTTAGTAGGTCAAACTGCACTGTCACTGTTGCATCATTGTTCTTAGTCAGACCCGTTCACCATACATGAACCCGGTAAATATCGATACCCTGGGAGAGGCTGGTGCAGAATTAGACAGCCTGTCCAAGCTGTGGAGAGTTGATGGTTTCTGTGCCTGTTGGGATCCTTGTGAACTCTCTGCAGATGTCTCTCTGGTCTTATTCACAAATAATTCATATCCTGGACAACCTATTTGATTTTTTTCCCTGAGAAAAGCTGTAAATGAGCTCTTCATGTGGGGTAGAAAAGGTGTTTGTTTTTTTAAAGGAGGTAACCTCGTTGAAACTGTAGTTACTGGAAGTTGTTGCTGGTTTTGGTGAATTAAGTGAATTAGGTGATACAGGAAGATAGTAAATCCTGTTCCAGACTTCTCTGCCCTCAGAAAATGTTTAATGTCTGTTGCAAAATTAATCTCAAAAAACATGGATAACAGTTAGCCACATTCCCGGCCAGAGTCTCTGCGAATGCCCAATTTAGACTAGTACCAATGCCTTGCTGTTGCTGCCTTTGACCATCGCTTCCATAGTAACACTACTGCATTTAGAAAAAAATGTTTTGTCAGAGAACTCTTTTTCTTTGTAGTTAATAGCATGTGATGTCTGATTGCAATCTCCTGACTTCTTACTATTTTAAAAAAGTAAAGCTTTTAAATCTAAACTTCATAATATAAACTTTTAGTGAAAAAATTACTCAGTCGCAGAAAGACTAGATATTTTAAATAAACCTTTGAAGCAGTCATATTTGTACCTTTAGCATTTATTGTCTTCATGCTGTTCAGATGTAGCAAAATGCAGGCAGTCCACAGAGCTGCTTGAGTAGTTGGATTATTTGGGAAGGGTGCTATCCTACAGAGTTTCGTTTAAAAATTCTGTTCCTGAATACACAGTCTGAATGTCATCTTCATGCTGCTTTTGCATGGATGCTAAACTAAATAGCCATTGAAGGTGATGTCGTGGAAGGCGATGAGGAAACTGTACACCTTTATACTGAAGAAATTGGTGCTGGTACTTCAGCACTCCCTGCCTGTTACAGAGTGGTGGTGTAGATGGGCTAAGGGTCTTAGGGGAATATTGTCATAGTTGATAAGGGAGGGAGATTGGAGGTGGTTGTTACCATATGTTGTGATCTTTAATGAGGGTTTAATGATGGTTAATGCAGTGAAGAAGTGTAGAAGGTGGCTTGCTGCTGGTTGGCTCACATGTGTGAGCAGGCTGCCAGCACTTGATGCAGGCTGTGCTTCCTTTCTCAGTGAAGCCTCTGTCAGACCCTTGCGTTTTACAGAGCTCTTTAGCTGATGTGACACCCTGAGAAGCAAACTACCATGTCTTAGAACCCCTTAAAAATTGTTGCCAGTGAATGGACAGTGGGAGACTATCATATAGGCACAGTCGTGTAAGATCTGCAGTAGAATTTCAGAACAGATGCTTCTCCACTTACATTTTGAGTGCTGGGGTTTTTTTGTAGGTTTTTGTTTGTTTTGGAAGGAGATTGTTGTTGTTGTTTTCTTTGGTTTTGGGTTTTTTTCCCTGCACATTAAGCAAATACCTTCACATGAACAAAGCAGCAAGTTTCATGCCAGAGCTTGATTCTTCTTTTTTTCCCAGACAGTAACTGAGTTTGTGCGCTGCACTGATGGGACAAATCACTTTCAAGTAATTTCTAAAAAAAACATACAGATGTAGAGGCACTTAATGTGATTTAAATAATGCCATCATTGGATCTGTGAAGTACATAGCTTTATAAAACAAAGACCTTGCGTGTTAAAAACAAAAGTTAATTGAAAGGCTCTGTGGTCTGTCCAGTGAATGCACCAGCTGTGTATTAATTATGCCAGCAGCCAGGCAGAAGAAGAGACATAGTCTCTTGTAAAGGAGTTAGAGAAGTTAACTTCTCCAGAATAAAGCAACATGCCACTTTCTTCTACATATTTTTTTTTGTGTATTAGGTGCTTGAGAATAGGCACCTGCAAGAAAGCGAAAAAAAATATGAACGCTGCTGCAGATTCTGTGCAGTGTAGACAGCAAGCAAGCTAAGTAATGCTGAAGCTGTGTTTCTGTGAGAATAGGGAATGGAGGTTAGCTGAATGCACAGAGATGTCAGATTTTTTTACCAAATATAAATGTTTCTTCCTTGCTTTACTACCCTGCAGGTCAGTGTTGACTGTTGCTTGTGAACAGACTGAAGTACTGCTTTTTGACCCAATATCTTCAAAGCACATCAAAACTCTTTCTGAAGCTCATGAAGACTGTGTAAATAATATCAGGTAGGTCAGAAGGAGTAAAAGACCTCATATTTTGTCTTACCATAAATGCTTTTCTTAGGACAGCGTGATGTTTGTGTTATGAGCTTTCTTGGTGAGAGTGGCTTTTGTGAAGTCATTAGGCTGAAGTTTTGCTTTGTGCTAATTTCCTTCTCTTTGGTATTGGAAGTGGGGGAAGGCTGGAAAAGGGAAGAGGAGGAATCTGAAAGTGGTGGTGGTATATAATGCTGGCAGGTGGTTTTGTTGATGGAGGAGCTGCAGTTTATGGGAAGGGAGGAGTGTTAAAATATCACCTATTTTAACGGGCCTTTGGAATGCCCTGAATGCAGTAAATGAGAGCTTAACAACTAGTACGTGATTTATGTTTGAAGTGCAAGTCCAAGACCATAGCAAAATCAGACATTTGTATGGAAATGGCTGGTGTTTTGAATCATAAGAGTAATTGCTATACTTGCATAGAAATTTCCAAAGACTGGCTGCTTTAAATACAGGTATGATATAGAAGAGCTGGGAAAGTGAGATGGCTTCTGCAATTCAACTTAGACTCAGTCTTTATGGTTGAAATCCTTTGCCTGTTTCACAAATGGAAGGTTTTGGAAGGGACCTCTGGAAATCCTCTAGTCCAGCCCTCTGCTAGAGCAGGATCACCTCGAACAGGTTCCACAGGATCACATCCAAGCAGGTTATGACTATCTCCAGAGAAGGAGACTCCACAACCTCTCTGGGCAACCTATTCCAGTGTTCTGTCAGAGTAACAAAGATTTTCTTCATACTGAGATGGAACTTCTCGTGTTCCGGGAAGGAATTTTCTGTATTCCTGCTTGCCACTCTCTTCTTAATGCACCCTAGGATACTTTCTTGGCCATGAGGGCACACTGCTAGCTCATACTCAACTTGTTGTCCACTAGGACTCCAAGGTCTTTACTGCAGTACTGCTTCCCAGCAGGTCAGCCCCTAACCTGTACTGGTGCCTGAGGTTGTTCATTCCTAGGTGCAGGACCTTGCACTTGCGCTTACTGGATTTCATTTGGTTCCTCCTTGCCCAAGAGGAGTAAGAAGAATAAGACTAGATCAAGCACTGACCCTTGGGGCACACCGCTTGCTATAGGCCGCCAGCTGGGTTCTGCACCACTTATCACAACCCTCTGGGCTCTGCTGTTCAGCCAGTTCTGTACCCACATCACTGTCCACTCACCCAGCCCACAACTCCGAAGCTTACTAACAAGGATACTATGAGAGATGGCATCAAAAGCCTTGCTGAAGTCAAGGTATGCAACATCCCCTGCTCTCCTTTCATCCACCCAGCTGGTCATGCCATCATGGAAGGCTATCAGATTGGCCAGGCATGGTTTCCCCTTAGTGAATCCATGTTGACCGCTCCCAATAACCACCTTCTCCTCTACATGCTTATTGATAACTCCCAGAATTAGTTGTTCCATCCCCTTTCCAGGGATGGAGGTGAGGCTGACTGGCCTGTAGTTTCCCGGGTCCTTCTTCTTGCCCTTCTTGAAGACCAGAGTAATATCAGCTTTCCTCCAGTCCTCAGGTACCTCTTCCTGTTCTCCGCAGCCTTTCAGAGATGATTGAGAGCAGCGTAGCCATAACATCTGCCAGCTCACTGAGCACTCATGTGTGCCCCCATCAGGGCCCATGGATTTGTGAATGTTGAGATTGCCTAACTGACCTCTAAGCGGATCCTCCTCAACCAAGGGAAGGTTCATCCTCTCTCCAGACTTCCTCTCCTACCTCCGGGTTCTGAGTTTCCTGAGGGGCAGCCTTAGCAGTGAACACTGAAGCAAAGAAGACATTCAGTAACTCTGTCTTGTCTGTATCCTCCATCACCAAGGCACCCACCTCATGCAGCAGCTGGCCCACATTTTTTTTAGCCTTTCTTTAGCTGCTGATGTACTTGAAAAAGCCCTTCTTTTTTTCCCTGACATTCCCTGCCAGTTTTAACTCCAAGTGTGCCTTAGCCTTCCTTGTTGCATCCCTACATTCTTCGAGTACATTCCTATATTCCTCCCAAGTGGCCAGACCTGTTTTCCACATTTGGTAATCTCCCTTCTTCCCTTTGAGTTTTTCCAGCAGCTCCTTTCTCAGGATGAATTGGGAAACAGAAAGTACAAGAACATAAATCATCAATATTACTGTCCTGTGATGTTTTTCCTTCTAAATTCTTTTTAGTTTTTCTGGATCTGAGGATAGACTTTCACATGTGAGCATAAGGCAGGTCTTAACCTTGTGGACAATATAACAGCCTTTCTTCACTCAAGATTCTCAAAAGAGAAGAAAAAAAAAAAAACCAAACCAAAACCCACCAAATATCAACCCAAAACCAATAGACCCAAGAAAATGGTAGAAGCAGTCTAAGCAGTTCCCCTCAAAAGAGTTTAATAAAATGTGAGGTGCCAGTGTCTTCATGCATTCTTCATATATATTGATGTTTCTCACAAGCTGCCTGTCCTTTTTAGAAGAGACTGAAGTTTTACATCAGTTGGATGTCTTTCAGAAAAGCTAAGATAAAAGCTGGGGCTAGCTGACACAAATAGAATAGGAGATGTTGAGAACATGGTTTTCTGTAAGGGTATACAGTTTTTCATGTGTTGCATGCTAGTGGTCGTCCTTTAAACATGCTTAATTTTTAGATAAAGCTAGGTGAGAAATAAAGCCACGTTACCAAGATATCAGAAGGCAAAGGCAAACAGGATTTATTCTGATTTTTGTACATCCATAAGTCAGTATCTAATCGGGAACTGCTGTTGCTAGGGTTTCAAATGAATTGGTCTGGATCATTTTACAAAGAGCCTTCTGTTGCAAGCTCCTTGATCGGTTCGCTGTGTCTGTTGCAGTCAGCTCTGCTAGTCTTGAAAATTTATCTCATTTTATTATTGAGAACATCATTGTAGCTTCTTGCCATTCTTATTCAAAGAATCTCTTTTCTTTCCACTTTGACTGTCTGTGAGGCTTTGTAAGTCTGGTCTTGGTCCTTGAATGTCTTTGTGTAATTTAATTTGCATAAAAATACTGCTACCTTCAGGCAGATAACACTCAGATCTGCTGTTAATCACCAGACTAAGGTCCTTCCTAGCAATACGTAGTAGCTTCTGCTTTCCTTCAAAATGCTGCTTCAAGCTTTATTTTGTCTTTGTAGGATAGTGGCATCTTTTTCTGTGTTTTCTGGCATGTCCCCATTTGTTTGTTGTTACAAACTTAGTTACAAGGAACTTGACTAACCATATATTAGAAAATGTATTTCAGCATTACCTGGAGTAGTGTTTCTGCTTAATGACTAGGACTCAAGGCACTATGCTATTACAGAAATTCCTTGTAATAAGCACCAAAAATAAGTTCCATTGCTGCTGTGCCCTGTGGCAAGTGCCTCAGAGGTATGTATGACCAGGGAAGCATTTAGTGGTCCTCTTCCAGTAGTCTCCCAGTCACTAGTAATTCATGTGTAATCATCTGAAGCAGACTTTTTCCACCTGAATTTGGTCAGGTTTTGAGCTTACTTAAAACTCTCCAATGGCAGAGCTCCAGTGGCACAAATGTGTTTCAAGTTTTTAATAGTGTTTTTAAGACTTGCTAGATTAGTTTCAGGCCCTCTGGTTTTTATTTGTTTTCTTAAGTAGGATGACAAGGAACAATTGTTCCAACACTTTCCCCATGTCAGTCAGTTTTGCATGGCCGAGTCATGTGCACCTTCAATTTGCTGTTTTTCATAGAATGGTTAGGGTTGGAAGGGACCACAAGGATCATCTAGTTCCAACCCCCCTGCCATGGGCAGAGAGACCCTACAGTAGACCAGATTGTCCACACTAGACCAGATTTCAACTGACTCCTAGTGTACTTGGTTATTCCCTATATGAAAGCTGTTCAATACCATTTGTATCTGCTTGTGGTGGGTGAAGCAGGGTTGCCTGTAGCATCCAAGATAAAGGCAAATGATGGATTTATACAGGCAAGAGGTGTAGTCTATTTTACTTTCGTCCTGAAAATCTAAAATGTTGGATTCTTCCCGTTGTAGTTGGTTATCTTTCACTGGAGTTGTTGCTATTTTTACATGATGTAGCCTGGTTCTAAGTCTAACCAATAAAATGCTGTTTCTAGGGGTAACTTACCACATGTCTCTGTGTAGATCGTTCTTGCCTTACTATTCATGTGCAACTGCATCTGATGGTGTTTGAACAGGTTTTATTTTCCTTTTTGTGTTAGGTACAGCTTTTTTTCCTCAAATGCCTTCTTCAGGCCTGAATTCCAAATGTAATGCAGTATGCTTTGCCCATCTAAAAGCAAGGGTATGCATAAACTGCAGTGTGAATGGACTATGATAAACTTTTCTATGTGTAATGCAAACTAAATAATTTTATACCATGATTTTCTCAGTGAACCAAATAACTTGTCTAAGTTTGCTTTCAGATAAAGTCTTGTCTTCACTTGGTGTTTCTGACGTCTTGCATTTGCTTCAGCAGCCTCTGGACTCAGTGTATTCAATTTATTGCCTACCTGTGCCTTTTCAGTGCCAATTTCAGCCCTTCTATCCCCTTCTGTCTGATGTTTTTACATCAGATGTTCTTCTTTTCTTCTGTAATCACTTGAAGGTGGTCAAGCTGTCTCATACTACTTCAGGCAGGAGTGATACGTACATTGAATTCTGGCTGAAGACCAGAGATTATCATGATAAGGAGTTACCACCTGAGCTAGGGCTAAGTACTTAACATGATCAGTGTAGTAATCCAACTAATATGATCCATGTTCTTTTCTACTTTCTCATCTTCTCCCAGTATGTCATTAGTGGTGAACCTGTAATCTGTTAAGAAAGCAGGAACTCCAGAACTGCAAAGCATATGGAGCACTACGCGTGTGATACAGATTCACTGCTGCATAGAAGTGTACTGTAGAACTGCAGGTCTGTAAATACCTTGTGAAATCGCTTCAGTGAAGTTCCCACCAACAGGAGAAGGGGAAACATGACCCCCTTTTTTAAAAAGGGAAAAAAGGAAGACCAAGGAAACTGCAGGTTGGTCAGTCTCACCTCTGGATCTGGCAAGATCATGGAGCAGATCGTCTTGGAAACTGCACTCAGACACATGGAAAATAAGGGGGTGATTGGTGACAGCCAACACGGCTTCACTAAGGGCAAATCATGCCTGACAAATCTGGTGGCATTTTGTGATGGGGTTACAGCATCAGTGGACAAGGGAAGAGCAACTGATGTCATCTACCTGGACTTGTGCAAGGCATTTGACACTGTCCCACATAACGTTCTTGTCTCTAAATTTGAGAGGCATGGGTTGGATGGATGGACCACTCGCTGGATAAGGAACTGGCTGGATGGCTACACTCAAATAGTTGTAGTCAATGGCTCGATGCCCAAGCAGACATCAGCGATGAGTGGTGTTCCTCAGGGGTTGGTACTGGGACTGGCGCTGTTTAACAGCTTTGTTGGTGACATGAGCAGTAGGATCAAGGGCACACTCAGCAGGTTTGCCAATGACACCAAGCTGTGTGGTGCGGTCAACACGCTGGAGGGAAGGGATGCCATCCACAGGGACCTGGAGAGGTGGGACCATGCGAACTGCGTGAGTTCAGCAAGGGCAAGTGCAAGGTCCTGCACGTGGGTTGAGGCAGTGCCAAGCACAACTACGGGCTGGGCAGAGAATGGATGGAGAGCTGTCCCGAGGAGAAGGACTTGGGGGTGCTGGTTGATAAAAGGCTCAACGTGAGGTGGCAGCATGCACTGACAGCCCAGAAAGCCACCTGTGTCCTGGGCTGCATCAAAAACAGTGTGGCCAGCAGGTCGAGGGAGGGGATTCTGCCCCTCTGCTCCGCTCTTGTGAGTCCCCACCAGGAGTACTGCATCCAGCTTGGGGATCCTGAGTAGGAAAGTAGGAAAGACATGGAGCTGCTGGAGCAGATCCAGAGGAGGGCCACAAAGCTGATCAGAGGGCTGGAGCACCTCTCCTGTGAGGACAGGCTGAGGGAATTGGGCTTGTTCAGCCTGGAAAAGAGAAAGCTCCAGGGAGACTTAGTTGCAGCCTTCTGGTACCTGAAGGGACCTACAGGAAAGCTGGTGAGGGACTATTTCTTAGGGAGTGTAGTGACAGGACAAGGGGGAACGGGTTTAAACTAAAAGAGGGGGAATTTAGATTGGACATAGGAAGAAATTCTTTACCGTGAAGGTGGTGACGCACTGGAACAGGTTGCCCAGAGAAGCTGTGGCTGCCCCTGGCTCCCTGGCAGTGTTCAAGGCCTGGTTGGATGGGGCTTTGGGCAGCCTGGGCTGGTGGGAGGTCTCCCTACCCATGGCGGGGGGTTGGAATTAGATGGGCTGTGAGGTCCTTCCAACCCAAACCATTCTAAGACTACATTTCTATGAAATACAGAGCAGCAGTCTTGCCCTTCTTGCAGAGGTTGAAGTTAAACAGAATTTCATGTTACATTGTGATTCTAACTCAAATCCTCAATGCATGTCTCTCTTGAAGGAGCCTGTAAATTTGGGTGGCCTGTGCCACCTGTGCAGCTGTTCTTCCAAAGATTGTCTGAAATTCTCACCCTAAACAGTGCTCTGCACTTGCACTTTGATAATGCACTTTTGTGCATTTGAAAAGCCCAACTTCATGTGCCTATATCAAACATATGAACTGTACTGTGGGGAAAGGAAAGGCAGAAATGTGGGAGCAAAAGCCCCTTTCTTTTGCATGGAGACTGTTGACCTGTCCAGGTGGATGCAGGAGGTCTGTGTGGCTCCTCCTGGCTCTGCATCTGCAGCAAGCAGTGCTGTGGGGCATTGTGGAGCTGTCTGGGCTCCAAAGCAAAAGATGGGTAAAGGTGGAATGAAATTAAGAGTCTAGGGAAATGTGCAAACAGTGGCAGTGGTCAGATTTAAATCTAATACATGTTTCTAACATAGCAATACCGTATGTAGTGTAAGCTATATGGTTAGTAAAGCAGGCCACACATAGGATGGTTAGTCCGGTGGATTAAGTCTCTCAGAAAAACACTGTTGTATGTCCCATGTAAAACCACAGGCCCAGGTTTTCAGTGTGCTTGGTGTAGGCATGTTGTGATTTTACCCCAGCCAGCAGCTAAGCCCCACGCAGCTGCTCGCTCCCCACGTCAGGATAGGGGAGAGAATTGGAAGGGTGAAAAGTGAAAAAACTCATAGGTTGAGATACAGGCAGTTTAATAGGTAAAGCGAAAGCTGTGTGCACAAGCAAAGCAAAACACAGAATTCATTCACCACAGAATGGCAGGAGGTCTGGCTGGAAAGGGCCTCTGGAGGTCCATCATCTGAATCAGCCTTCTGTTAAGAGCAGGACTTTGGGTTCCCTCACCAATACGCTGATAAGCCTGGCACTGAGCGTTTCCAGCACAAACTGGAATGGTTCCACTGCTGTCCACGCCAGGCTGGCTAGTCAGAGAAACTCTGAAAGCAGGGCCCTATTGATTAACTCCCATTGCAGGCTTTGCAAGGAGCGCTATGTTCGAGCTGTGCCAGTGGGGTCAAGATCTGGTGAGAGCTTTTGGTCAGGACTGAGTATATCAGATGCTGAGTGACCATGTGTGGTACAGAGCAGCGTTAGGCCTTCTGGAGGGGGAGGCTGAAGGAGGTTTGGACACCACATGTTCCACCTAAGCTAGTGGGGATGTGCACCGACCGGAGCAGGAAGGTTTAAAAGCACTAGGAATAACAAATGATGATCTGTATTTTAAAAGCCTTCTTTGAGTGCAAGGAGCTCGTGTCTGTGGTGGGGAAGAGAGGAAGATTTACAGAAAAGGAGGGGAAAAACAAGGGTGTATATGTGGGTAGAAATGCTGAGAGTAAAGGAGAGCATGGGTTTGATTAATTACAAGCCGGTAGGATCTTGTGTTGTCTGAACTGAAGGGAGAATTTCTGTGTCTTCTGGTGCTGCCTGTCTATAATAGTGAAAGGATCTGGCAAAAGTGGGGAAGATGAAAGGCATAAATTACAAACAATCTAGGCTAGCAGACCTCTGTTGCAGGGACTGCCAGACCAGTCAGTAGGAATATCTTGCATGAGGTATTAAGGCTGACTAAGACTTGTTAAGTTTAAAGCTGCATATTGTCCTGGTGGGTAACTGATTTTGTTACCACAGGACTTCTGTGTAAGCGTTTGTTCCACTGGTGGTTTGGCAGTTGTGTGATTTTTACATGATACATTAAAAGAAAAAACTCAAACGAAATGCACAAACTTCTGCTATGCTTCTGTGAGTTTTCTCATTTGCTACTACAGATGTACTACTGGTTCATATCCCAACAGTATTATTTTTTAATGGAACTGTTTTATTGGCAAATATTCTGCTGTATACTGACTTTTTGGTGTAGTGTTTTGTATTTCTGTCTTAGCTTAAATTCCTGCTTAAGACTATTTAAATTAGAAAAGGCACCAAGCAGCCACAGTATTTCTCTCCCACTTACAGGTTTCTAGATAATCGATTGTTTGCAACTTGTTCTGATGACACTACAATAGCACTTTGGGATTTGAGAAAGCTGAACACAAAAGTGTGCACTTTACATGGTCACACCAGCTGGGTTAAGAACATCGAGTATGATACCAATACGAGATTATTAGTAACATCAGGGTTTGATGGAAATGTGATCATCTGGGACACAAACAGGTATGTGGCTGTGTTAATGCTGTTATGTTTCTAGAACACACAAGGATAGGGTTCTTCTGTACAAGATAGAAAACCTCCTTCCTTGAATGGTGCTCTAATGCATTCTTAGTCATTAGTTTATAGCCCTTATTAAGAACTTGCACCACTGCTACATGATAATTGTCTAGTAGCTTTTCTTGCTGACATGCAGTTTTTCCTTTTTGAAAAAGTTCTGTCTTCATTGTTGTGGTAGTATGAAAATGTGATTTCTGCCATTTCATTAAAATCTGATTTAATGAGGATTAAGGCAATACTCAAAAAAAAGTTTTTGGCTGAACAAGGATGCTTAGCACATCTTGGACTCTTCTCGACATTATTAGGGACTTGAGTCAAAGCTAATTGCAGCCCTTTTCTTATGATTTTTTCGCTGTCCAGGTGCACAGAAGATGGATGTCCCCACAAGAAGTTTTTTCACACTCGTTTTCTTATGCGAATGAGGCTGACGCCAGACTGTTCCAAAATGTTGATCTCAACCTCTTCTGGATATCTTCTTATTTTGCATGACCTTGACCTAAACAAATCTTTAGAGGTTGGCAGCTACCCAATTTTAAGAGCTAGGAGAACTACATCAAGTTCAGGTGAATGCTTGTGGAAGAGTCTGTGGCAGCTTCTGCGTTAGAGATGTTTTACAGGGTACTCTTAGGCAGCGAAAGAAGGCAGAAGTGGAGTTGGAAGGATTGTGCTGAGGAATTCTTCAGCATGGCAGCTGCTCTGTTGTTCCACGGTCACGCATCTGTAGTGTTGAGTCGTATGTTCTGACTTGGGTGAAGTGTCTAGGGTGATTTTTGGTCTTGAGACTTAAGTACTACAGGATAATAGTGCCTGTGGAATTTTGGCACCTTAAGCTCGCAGTCTGTATCTTTATCTAGTCTATTTTTAGACTATAAACTGATCTTTGAGAAGTGTTTTCTTAACAAGATGATTTACGCTTACCCTTTGCTTAACATTTCTAAAGAAGGTTAAATGAGGGACATGCATAGGAGGTAGGCTGTGCTTAGCTGTTATGTTCACATGGCTGATGCTCTTTGCAGACATAACATCATCAGGTTCGTCATCAGGTTCATCATCAGGTTCGTCATCAGGTTCATCATCAGGTTCGTCAGGTCCTCGAGCTGTTGGTTCACCATGTCACCAGAATGATTCAGGTCCACTGTCTGAGAAACACATGTCACGGTCCTCTCAACGAGAAGGTAGGAAAAGACTAAAAAAAAAAAAAACACCCCATAAAAAAAAATCATGGACATTGAGTCATTGTATCCAGAAGAGGCCACAGTATAATAGTGACAAGCTATGTTTTTGTCTCTGACTTTTAAAAGAGTAGTGTTGCTATGACTTTTATTAAACCAATAAACTATCATTGCATTCCAAAATCTGGGAATCTAATCAATTTTTTCCCCAGGAATCTGATAACGGCAACAAGATCTTTGTTAGTACATTATTGTTGTTATGTAGAGGTGCTCCCTTTCCTTTGTGTTTTTTCCTCAATGTTTGTGTGAATGGCCTTTAGAGGAAAAAAACAAAACAAAAAAAGCGCTATGTTTTGCTTTTTGTTTTCCTTGATGATGGGAATATGTATCCGTAGTTTCTCCATGAGAAGTCAATAGCATGGAAAAAGCATATGCAAACTGGTCTTAAATGTGGACAGTGTGTTTTATGAAGGTCTAACTGCAAATCAAGTTGTACCTAACTACAGCTATGAAAAGTGATGATCCTGTGATTAGCAGGCTTCCTTTGAATCTAGGATATACTTCCGAAGAGTCAGTGCAAACTTTGCTTATTGGTAAATACTTCGTGAATCACATGCAATTTAAAATAACTATAAAGTTAAGTTTTAACTTCATGGTTGTGAGATCCTCAAACATACTTACGAAAGGAGGAGACTTCGATGGATGCCAGGGCATGATTTACCTGTGAAAAGTTTTAGGGGTCAGGGAGAGAAGGGAGGCAAGCTGCATACAGGTGAGCAGAGTTTGGAAAGGACATTGCACAAGTTTGAAAAAAAAAATTGTTCTTAGAAAAAAACCCACTCTTTAGACTTTATTTCAAGTCTAAAGTGTGGAAAGTTAACTCTAACTTAGTTCACAATATGAGGATTTAATGCAGGTCCTGGAAGGCAAATTTCAGAAAAGAAGCTATTTGAAATCAGGACTGAGTCCACTGGGGCTAACAACGTAGCTACAGTTGTTCATACAACCTCTCTTTTGATTTATCCGTCATAAAGGTGCAGTCTTTGCTAGCTGTCAGATGCAAATGTCACATATTTGACCTAGTTGCAGCAGTGGACTGATGTAAAGAGGGAAAGATTGATGTACAGACTTCATTGAGACTTACAGTTGGCTTCCCCTTCTAGGTGGATCACCTAGAAATAGTTTGGAGGTCTTAACACCAGAGGTTCCTGGAGAAAGAGATCGAGGCAATTGCATTACGTCACTCCAGCTGCATCCGAAAGGGTGGGCTACGCTTCTTCGATGCTCAAGTAATACAGATGACCAGGAGGTAAAACAAATACGTTGTTTTTTTTTTTTAAAAAAGATGTTGAGTAACATGTATCAATCATACAGTTATATTGAAATGTCTTTATTTGGAGTAAATTTGCATTTGAATAAATTAGTTATTTCTGCTTACAAATCTATTAATTTTCCATCAAGATCATGAAATTACTTTTTGTTTTTTTAATGCTCTCATATGAGCTTGTATCCTGCATTCAGTACTCCTGTTGCCCAGCTCTTTCACAGATACATTTTATAGTTCATGACTCTGTTAAAAGTTTTCAAACAGTAGTTGTGCTGTTAAATACATTAAATGTAATGCTGTTAAATGCCCCTCACTACAAGAAAGGTATCAAGGTCCTGGAGCACATCCAGAGAAGGGCAACAAAGCTGGTGAAGGGTCTGGAGCACAAGTCTTGTGAGGAGCGGCTGAAGGAACTGGGATTGTTTAGTCTGGAGAAGAGGAGGCTCAGTGTAGACCTTATTGCCCTCTACAACTCCGTGAAAGGAAGTTGTGGCGAGCTGGGGGTCGGCCTCTTCTCGCAGATAACTAGCGACAGGACAAGGGGGAACAGCTGCAAGTTGCACCAGGGGAGGTTTAGGTTGGAGATGAGGAGAAATTTCTTCTCGGAAAGGGTGGTCGGGCATTGGAACAGGTTGCCCAGGGAGGTGGTGGAGTCCCCGTCCCTGGGTGTATTTAAAGAAAGGTTGGATGTGGTACTGAAGGACATGGTTTAGTGGGTAATAGGTGGTGGGGGAACGGTTGGACTGGGTGATCCTTGAGGTCTCTTCCAACCTTAATGATTCTATGAACTGTATGACTTAAAAATATGTACCTGCCCAAATAATAGGAGGTGTGAGCTTGGAAAAGATAGGATTAGAGAGTTATGTACTGGTGAACGTGGTTTAAGCTGAGCAGAGAAGTTCCTCAGAACTTCTCAGGTGCCTTCAGAATGTTTTCTACCTACATTGGTGCTCCAATGATGAAAAGCTCCTGCTATGCTGATGAAGGCTTTCCAGAGGCTGCTCCTAGGCTGCTGTGAAAAATCCTTATGACATATTTTTGCATCTGCTTAAAACTGCTCCACCATAGATCTGAATCTGATGAACTCAGTGATATTTATGTAATGTCAAAGTGCCTTGGTCTCAACTCTCTTCCTAAAACTCTGCAATTGAAATATAAAGGGGGTATCAATGATTTGCCTGCCAGAATCCAAGTCTTTACTTGAAGTACTAAGTCATAAGACCAGCTACAGCTCATCTGCAACTTTTCACTCCCCTAAATATTGCTTTTAAAAGTAATGGTAGACTTTCAGGCCAGTTTTGGATTATGTTTCCCCAGATTGTGTTTGTGCAGTCACATAACTACAGTATTGCTCTGGGACCCTGTTTTCAGACAAACGAGCAGGCTGTAATGTACTCAGAAATAATGAAAAAACTTCTTCATGGCTTGTGTACAAAAACCAAGAGCCTGCAGGTTGTGTGTGGGACCATCTGCTTTTGAAGAACGAACTTGTAGGGTAACTCAAGTTCACTTAAAAAACAGCTGGTCCTCTTGAAAACATCTCTTTTTCCTTAGGTTTATATGAAAATTACCGCTGTGACAGTTGTGCAGAGCACCCTGTTTTCAAGACAGAGGGATTATATATTTGCTTCCCAAAACCACAAAGAAATCTTTGAATACTTCACCAAATAACAAACAGTTTAGTTAATGTGATAGCTGATGTAAATTGAGGTTGGGTTGGTTTTGGGTTGGTTTATTTATTTTTATTTGGGTGTTTTTTTGCATGGGTTCTTTTGTTTAAGCAAGCTACTTTTTGTAATGGTAACCTGTTACAGATGTGTGGAGGACTGAATGGAAGCTTAGCATATTTGTTACAAATTTTAATGCTGATTCTGTAAACTAACAAACTGCTGTACAACACAGTATTTTTTGAAAATACAACTATTATATTAGGTTAGTTGATACTGACAATTGACCTAGTTATAATTTCCTGTAGTCCCAGTGTCTGGCTTACATCTTCTGTTAGTATTCATTAGTAGTGTTTCCTTTGTGTTTATTTCAGTAGAATACATGGAACAGAACTAAGAACACTTATTTTGTCTTGTGGCTGAAATTGAATCTTTCAACACTATACAAACTTTGTCACAGAACTGTTTTTGCATTTGGTTTGAGATTAGATAATTAGGTTACACATTAAAATCCCTTGTCTTGCACAAGTAAAGAGCTGTCTATAGAGCTATTCATAACATTCCTTCAAAAATCTATTTCACTCTTTAAAGATTTCTTTCCTTTTGAAGTTAAGGGCACAAAATGCCAATGGTCAAGTGTAAATTACAGTAGGCTGAGTTCTACTACTTTGTAGATTTCATCTAAATGTTTACTAAATTATAGCAGATGCCTAGCCAAAGGATTAGGTTTTGCTCTTTCCAGATAAAAACTGGATTTTAAAGATTATATCTAGCATCCATTTAAAAAGCGCCTTTGATGATAGACAGCTGTTTTGCTTAGTTCAAACTGGAGGAGATACCAAGGTACCAGCCTGTTTTCGATGGGTCATAGTAGATGTTTAATCACAGAGTAGATAGGCAGAAGCATTGGTTGTTCCTGTGTTACTTGACGTGCAGTGGGAGGGAATGAGTATTTGCAGTGCTTTGCTTTTCTTTCAATATTCCTTTTTCTGCCTCTTCCTTTAGTGGACTTGTGTCTATGAATTCCAGGAAGGAGCCCCTGTGCGCCCTGTCTCACCTCGTTGTTCTCTGCGATTGACTCATTGCATTGAAGAAGCCAACGTGGGCCGGGGTTACATCAAGGAACTTTGTTTTAGTCCCGATGGCCGGATGATTTCATCCCCACATGGCTTTGGGATCCGCTTGTTGGGGTTTGATGCATACTGCAGCGAACTTGTTGACTGTTTGCCCAAAGAAGCCAGTCCCCTGAAAGAAATCCGTTCCCTCTACTCTCACAATGACGTGGTACTGACAACCAAGTTTTCTCCAACACACTGTCAGATTGCCTCGGGGTGCCTTAGCGGACGTGTTTCTCTGTATCAGCCAAAGTTTTAGGCACGTCTTGCATCAAAAGGACCTTCAGATGTTTGTGGTTTTTACTTCAGTTTAGTTGAAGTGTGTTCTTTCTGAAATCTCTAAATCCAAATAAGGTCATAGTTATTATGATCCATGAACACAGCAGTGGAACAAGTTTCCAGCCCAGCACTGTATGTGTTCTCACACCACATCTACAAGTCCACCTCTGTGTTTTCAGCCTTCCAGGCAGACCCTTGCTCCTGCTGATCCTGTGCCATGGAGTCATTGTTCTGGTTTGTTTGTACCGTGATACTTGTTGACTGTTTCCTTCAGTGCAGCTTGAAGTGGGCTATTTGAAACAACTGTAGAGGAAAGGGTAGCAGTTCAGGCAAAACTTGCCCAGGCTCCCAGGGTACAGCACCTCCTTGTTCCAAGGGAGATGGACTTTGTCACTTATACTTCATTGGCCTTTTCTGTTGCTGAAACTACTCTATGGTGATTATTGGATAATGAGCAGCTTTTCTATGTAATTAACACAACTAGTTACTGTCACAAAAAGAAAAGAAAATTTTGTTAGCATTTATATATTAATTTGATTGTGATTGGCTAGAAAAATGAGGCACCTTTCTGTAATGTTTTGCTGCAGTTTAGTTTTCTGTGACTGCATATACTGTGTTTGTTGCCAGAAGGAAGACATTCTGGATGGAGATGTAGCTGCGTTTTTCCCCTCAGAGGATCTAGTAGGAAAAGACCAGGGCAGGGAAGTGCAAATTGAGTGGGTGAAGACCCTGCCCGGTAACCAACCACTGCAGACAAACCTTGGGAGGTTTCGTAGAATGGGCATGTCCTTGGTCAGCCTCTCGTGGGGAACTTTAACTCCTTGGCCACTATGGTTTCTGTTGTAGGGAGTTTTCCATGTCAGTAACATAAACCTTCAACCCATGTTTGAAACTTAACACTGCAGAATTTTCTGCTAATGTTAAGCCTATGTCCTACCTGACCATTCTTCCACACCTCACCTGCATCATTGCTCTGAGAGGAGCTCGTCTGGGATGTGTTTGAAGTATCACCAGATAAGCCTTTCTTGTACATGTACTGTCATTTTGCTAACGGATTAAGAGCATGCCTGTCTACAATAAGGTTTATTTGGATTTAACCAGGCTTATTGTAAGATGTGAAAAACATTAGTGTTCACTATTAAATCACATATTAAGTATGAATGCCAAGTTTTAGCCCTCAAGTTAATGCAGCTAACCTTGTAAACGCACTGTTATTTCAATCTTGGATGTCTGTATCAGTTAATAATATTCTCATCACTTCCATGTTCTTTATTTTTAGTGTTTCATTAATGTTTTGCTGACCAGTCACACAATCAATTCAGCTGGAAACTTTTCCTAAACTTTTCCTAAAAAGGACTGTCATATTTTGGACTGTTCAGATTCACTAACTCCAGCTCGACAGAGTATGCTTTTTAAAAACTGACTCTTACAAAGCCTTTTGCAAAATACGTGTTTGGGAAAAGAAGACATCTGGTCTGGTGGAGGGTGTCCCTGCCCATGGCAGGGGGGTTGGAATGAGATCTTTGAGATCCCTTCCAACCCTCACCATTCTATGATTCTATGATCTATGAAGATGAGATAGCTGGAAATACATAAGACTGACGATCCGCTTGTAGTTTGTATTTGTGTAGGTAGCATACTCTGGGTATTGGCAGAGAACTTGTTGAAACTTAAAACTCTTCTGCATTATGGGAAAAAAATATCTTACATTTCCTTTTTTGGAGACTTTCTTTAGTAATACAAAGCTTTCAGTATTGGGTATTTGGTAATCTGAGAACTAGTTAATTACTCCTGCATTGAGTTTTCATCATCTCTAGCAACTGACCGCTAAAGGACTACATTCAAGTAGCTGACAGACTTCCTACGTTTGGTAAAAGTCCTGAACTTTCTATTTTCATGGGTCTTTAACAGAATTATTTGGTGATGGTGTCTTGGTAGAATATCATCCCAGCGGGAGGAGGAAGAATATTTTTTTAAGTAAATATTTAAAACCTAAATATTCTTAAAATGCAAATAATCATCTATAGTCTTCTCAGATAGCAACTCATAGTTTGAAACGTTCCATAGCATACCTTCTGAGCAATTCCATTGTTGTTGAAGCTATTGTCTTGAACTCGAAAGTAGACTGATGAAATGGTAAATGAAGAGAGATGCCCTGTTTTCTAAAACACTGACTCTTAAGTTCAAACACTTGGACATTTTGAATGCTTTTGGAACTGTGTGCAAGGAAGACAATTCATAAAAAGGCATTTTTTCACTTTAATTAGCCAAGCCATGAAAAATGGGGCCTTGTGACTGAATGGCTAAAATATGCAAGTATATCAGACCAGTTAGAAATGCATCACTTCCATTTGCACACAGCTCCTTTTGCATGAGTGTAACAGCCTGTGAACCTGAACCTACATCTGGAACAACTTGCATTTGTTGGTTTATTAGAAGCAGTTCGGTTCCCTCATCTGTGACTTAAAGCAGTGGAAGTGAAGTGTGCAGAAAACTTGAGGACAGTTGTGGAATACAAGACTTTTATGCAAAAGAGGATGTAAGCTACAAGAGGTTTTGATTGGCCAAGCTGTTTGGGAAAACAAACAAAAACCAACCTAGTAGCAGTGTGGAGTGAAAGTTCTGGGTACTGTGTTCTTGACATTAGTACAGTGGAAGTGCTAAGTATGCTGTTCCTGAAACCATATTTCATTCTGAAACAGAATGAAGCATGACTGATGAACACTGGCATTTCTCTGCCCTCCCTTCCATGGAAAGTTGTGGTCTGTTAGTAATTAAAGAACAGGTTCTGCGCCCATCCCCACACTGCAACGTGATGGCTTTTCCTCTAAGCACTTGCTCTCCTTGTGGCTAGGCTGCTCTTTTCTCATTTAATATTTATTGCTAAACATCATTAAAGGAACTACAGGTAATATTTTGAAGAAATCTTAAGTACTGTTGTTACAGGCTTGAACTTTGTGTGTTTTGGATGTGAAGAAGCACGCATGAAATCAAAGCAGTTCTTGGGTCTGTTTGTTTTCATAGCTGGTCTTGCTTTTTCCTATCAGAAATGCCCTGGAGTGGTAGATTGCTTATGCATTTAATCCTATGCCTGTTAATATGCACTGAGTGTTACTTTTTAAATTCTACCTCATGATATACTGTTTTTTACAAGCGTATTGTGCTGAATCATTGGACACTAACTTTTCTGTCTGAACTGTTACTCCAAAGTGAGACATGTCATTACATCTAGTTGCACAGCACCAACAGTGCTGGGTTGACCAGCCCTGCCCAGCTCTGGAAACCAGGGCCACTGAGGGAGTGTAGAACTGATGCTAAAAGCTGACCTGGGTAAGGGGTTTGATGATACATCGATGCTTTTGTAGCGCATCCAGCAGATGCATATTAAGATGTGTGCTGTAGAAACGTTACCAGGTTCTTCTGATTACATTTGTAGTAAGTTTAAATTAGAATACGTAGGTAATCTTAAATTTTGATCATTTGATTACTCCTTTTCAACAACACTTGGAGTTTTTCAATGAAAGTTAATCTAATTACCTATGAGGTTCATATAACATTTACTGAAACACTAGTCGGTAGTTTATAACTGATTGTCTTTCAGTTACATCTTGGTGGAAGGAGTGATTTTTCAGTTGTCTTTCTGAATAATATTACCTTGCCTTATTGAATTAACGAAGTAATTTGTTGGTGAGTGTTGGATTATTTCTAGGTAGTTATGCTTCAAAAGAAGAATTCCTAACCTTCCAGAACTATATAAAACTGTCTGAAATAAATACAAGAAAATGTTTCAAATGGTAGATGAAAGACTGCACTAACAGCAAAGTGTGGTTGATAGCGGAGATTTCTTTAAGCTTATTTACTTTCAACCACTCAAGTGTTACATCACTTGATAAATTTTACAGTATTTCCACTGAAGCTAGAGCTCTCCATTTGATTGTAAAGCATGTAGTATGTTTTTAAAATGCATGGTTTCATATTCGTTAACTTCTGTAGTAACAGAATTCCTCCATTCACAGCATGGCTGATCAGCTGAAGCAGATAAACTGCATAATTAAGATCTCTATAGGAATGTCAGCATATGGCAAGAAGAAAACTAGTGTTTGAAGCTAGTAATCCTTTTGTAGTAGTCCAGTGGCTGTATGTTGTGGGAGTGATTGCATTTTCTGATTNATGGGATTATACAATGACCTGTATATGTACTTTCTCTGTATGAGGGATGTGTGTGTATTTGAGTATATATACAGCCATGGTGCATCAGTCCAGTTGTCAAACATGGGTAGTTCAGGGAAAATGTAACCTCCACACAGAACTATTGGGGATAGGAAGAAAAGCACAGTGATACAGACACACACACACACATTTGTTTGCACTCATGGGGTCTTGGTAAGAACAGTTTGATTGCCTGCTACCGGAATTAGAATGTAAAGATCAGTTTTTTCTGGGGTTTGGGGGGGAGTGTGTGGTGTGGTGTGTGTATGACAGGGTGTTGGTTGATTTTTGGTGGGTGGTTTTTTTTGTTTGCTTGGTGTAGTCTTTGTTGTTGTTTTTCGTTTTAGGGTTTTTTGTTTTGTTGATTGGTGTGTGTTTTTAATTTGGGTAACAGTAATGTGGAGAAGGTCTTGGTACTGTAAAACATGGGTCTGTTGCTCTGTAAAATGTGAAGTCTTAGAAAAAAAGAAACACACTTGCCAAATGAAAGCTTTTAGAAAATCTAGTTTACAAGATTCTAAAAAGTTGGAGTAAAAGGACAAAGTCAACAGCCCATAACAGTTTTATCCTCTGCAGGAAAAAAAACAACCTCTCCTTTTCTGATCTGAGGCAAAGGTGTGTTTTCTTAAGCACTAAGTATCTTCAGTTAAGTATAAGGTTTTTAACACAAGAACAAATTGCGCATGTAGAATACTTTCAAATATCTGAGATTTCATAGTAAAAATTGTAGCCTTTTAATACAGTATAGAAAGTATCAGAACTGCTCTGAAAATATTGTACTTACAGCCGTACAGTAACTTACTATTTGTGGACAGCTTCTCTTGCTTGCATAATAAATTAAACATTTAATTCATTGAATTATTAACATCTATCTTATTTATCTTACACTGAGCTCTGTTCTGTAAGGCTCACTGGTTCTTGTCTACTCCTTACAACTAATAGGAAAAAAACAGTGCTTAGAGGAAAACAACCTCTGTATACAGGAGACTCTCCCTCCACAAGTTTATCTGCTGCTGTTTGCCATCAAGTATGCTTGTGAGAAGAAACAACTCATGAAGCCTAGAAAGCAGGACAGAGTTCGGGGCAAGTATGACAGTTACAAACTAAGTGTAATTAACTATTCTGTTTCCTGAGACAGTACCTGTGGGGTAAAGAGCTCCTTTTGTTCAGACAGCAAACCCTTGAAGGCAGCATTGCTGTTCTTGTAACATTTTGCTTAAGGAGTCTTGCAGGCAGCTGTCTGCCCGCAGGGAACAGCCTGAACCTGAAAACTACCCTGCCTGCTCTGCCACAGATAGCTGTCTGCCAGGCAGAGGGTCATGGGTTGCCTGTGCCGGGAGTGACGCTCTGTCGTGTTACACTTCCACTTGCAAGGGTTTGGACTCCACTTCACTAAACACAGTGAAAAGCAGCATTGCACAAAACTGAATTCTGCCTCAGCCTCACCTGAGAAGCAGATGACTGTCACAATGTCATGCAGGACTGGGGGGGCACGTGGGGCACTGCACATTGTCTGTGTCCCTTGGTCACCTCCTGGGTCCTGTAAATGAGGCCTCAGCACATGCAGAAGCAACATCTAGGTTTAAATTAGAAAGTGGATTTGAGCTGAGGCAAAAGAATACAAGCTAAGCAGATGAGGAAATGAGCACATGACATGGCCCTGGCTTTGCTATAAAGACGGTAATGTAAACTTCTGATGCAGTTCTCAAGGTTGTACTTGACAAATCCAGCAGTAGTGTTGTTTTCCATCAAGTTTTCCTGAAAATAAGACAACTCAAAATTTGGCTCTGAACCTGTTACCTATACAACAGTCCTGTTTGATGCAGACTACCACAGCAGGCAGGGGTGTAGGCTATATACAGTTTACCTACCCTGACAATGCAAAAATACTGTTCTGGCTTGAGAAGCTTGTCTTGCTTTCTCTTGCTCCCTCATTATACATTGCATAATATATTAGGAGAAAACTGTCTCTGTACTTTATAGAGATATGATAGCATTAGTTTCTATGAGAAAAGCTTAACTGGACTCATTTCTCATAGCTGTTACTGGAGCCTCTTGCCTTTTCCAGCCATGTTGGCATTTCAGAACTGCTGAGAACTGTTGCCTTCATATTACTTTCCCATAAAAGCCTGTGGTCTCCCCACCCTCCCGCCCCAAAAAAAAGCTGAGAACTCGTCAAACTTGATTACCTGATTAGCATAAAATAGGTATACAAGGTCTCTGAAATAGAAATATGCCTCAAAGGGACGGAGCAGTGTTTTGCAATATTGCCCTTCTTTGCTCATAGTTATTACCCAAAGTCTAGCTCTATTAGCCTCTTGGCAGTATCCTTGTTATCAGTCAGTGGAATTGACTGCTGGGCAGACTCAGGTGGAAGAATACAGTTTACAGAGCATGGAAGGAGGGGCTGGCCACCTGGGAGCAATACAAGGCTGCTGCCAGAGAATGTAGGGAGGCAACCAGGAAAGCTAAGGCTTCCCTGGAACTAAACCTTGCCAGGGAGGTCAAGGGTAATGAGAAGGGCTTTTATAGATACATTGCAGATAAAACTAATGCTAGAGGCAATGTAGGCCTGCTGCTGAATGGGGCGGGTGCCCTGGTGACCAAGGATGCAGAGAAGGCAGAGCTACTGAATGCATTCTTTGCCTCTGTCTTCACTGCTGCAGACTCTCCCCAGGAGCCCCAGACCCCTGAAGCCCCAGAGGAAGTTGGGGCTAAGGATGAGCTACCCTGGGTTGACGAGGACTGGGTTAGGGAGCAGTTAGCCAAGCTAGACATCCGCAAGTCCATGGGGCCTGATGGGATG
>VWZZ01001196.1:0-40120 GCA_013399095.1 Psophia crepitans
TGTGATTCTGTGGCTTGAAAAGCTTCAGACAGCTCACCCACAGGGTAAGCGGACCTTTCATTAGAAAACCTCCCTGCTGTTTCCTCTCGGCAGA
This sequence comes from Psophia crepitans, assembly GCA_013399095.1. Lineage (NCBI taxonomy): Eukaryota > Metazoa > Chordata > Aves > Gruiformes > Psophiidae > Psophia > Psophia crepitans. Next base: position 95 of record VWZZ01001196.1, read on the forward strand.
AGCTGTACCCATCCACCCCCCAATAGGTCTCTTCCCCATTTACTGCACCCCTCGTGCCCCACTTACACCAGCCTGAAGACCCGTCCCCACGTTTCCCTTTCCTTGCTGTCACCATGGCATCACCTCATAGATTATTTCACCTCTAATTAACTCTTCTGGCACGTGTCTAGGAGTACTGGCAGAGATCCAGACCCCTGTCGCAGTGACTAGGAGGACATCTTACCCCAGCAGGAGGTCCTGACTCTCCTTGGCCTTTGAATGCCCACCACTGTCTTCCCCAGGCCAGCAGCTCCCAGAAACCCACAGCACGAGCAAACGGAAGAAACCGTCCTGAAGACTCATCCTTGTGCTGCACAGAAGGCCCCAATAAGCCCCACGAGAGCTGGAAAAATGGCTGGAATCGTAGCAGCAAGTCCCCTGGTAAAGCTGCAGGACGCTGGCAAGCAGTGAGGGGCTGGTTGCATTGATCAGCTTTCGCACATGCCATGGCTGAGCCAAACTGCCCTTGAAATGGATTCTGGACACCACAGATTCTGCTCAGGACGAAGGGGTGCAGATCCAAGAACTGGTCTTTTTTTCCTACGTTCTCCATTCCCTGTTCTCTGCTAACACAGGGTGACTCCCGCACTTTGTCTGACCCCAATGGCGGTACAGATCCAGAAGGAAGGAGGCATTTACCTCTCTGCGGAGAGCTTCTAACACCTCACTTGCTTTCCTAACAGCCAACCCACTCCCCTGAATCAGTTCAAAGCAAGATCCAGGTGGCGTGAAAGCCACTTAGGTAGCTCTGTCGGACCGGGCAGAACCACCCAGGTCGCACAGCATCGTGCCCTTGCCCAGGCGCACACAAGCCTTGCCCCCAGCAACTGCGGCCCAACAGCAGAGAAAATGAAAACCACATTGCATTCAAAGAGATTGAGCACCTGGCATCAAAAGTGCTTTAACTGCAGTCACGCCCACAGTAAAAATTATAGTCCTATATATTACACGCGGAACTATAATTTGGTCAAAGTCTTTTTTAAGGTTTCCGACTGAGCAAGTTATAGGTTGTAAAGGTCATCATAAAGCATTGGAGAAGTTAAAATCTGTATGACCTCACGAGTTTTCTAATGACTTTTTATCAGCTGTAACTTGTAACTCACATATATGAGAAGCAACTAGCAGTTGCAGAAGTTCCTCCATGCAAACCAGGAACATTACCTAGAGAACACTAGAGACACGGCCAGATGCAGATTAGCTGCTGTGAAGGGAAGGGGCAGCCATGTTTCACCTATCCCTTAACTCGTAGCGTATGCATTGGGCAGGGATAAGAGATGAAACAGAGGTTCCTTCTTCCCCAGTAAAACTCTTTTCTCCTCACCTCCAGCATCCTTGCAGGACTGGAAGCGGCAGAGGAGATGAATCATAACAGCATTTACAAGGCTTGTAAAATCTTATCAATTCTGAAGTCCAATTTGTGCTAATCAGCGCATATCGCAAGTGCAAATGTTAACCCAAAGGAGCAGCTAATGACTGGTGCAACCAGCTGAAATTGAATTATCCGAAAGTTCACTCGTGGCCATGGGACCCAATCACCACTCTCTCCCATTCTTCCTCTGACTTATTTCCCTCTCTTAAACAACCACAACAGGATGATGTGTCTTCAACTCTAGTTCACCACCTTTGTCATGAGCTCCTGCCAGCGTTGGCACACAACCAACCAGCTTCCCTCAGGAACCAGGCAGCCAGTTGCTGTTCGCATCCAAGACCTGGCAGTCCCTGTTGGAGATGCCAGGTCCCTCATGCTGCCGTGTCTGTCATTCAGCGCGGGGCACCAAGTCACGGGGGAAGGTCTGCCTTCAGACTGGGCCTTACTCTCTTATACCAAGGTCTTCCAGTTTCTTTTCAGCCAGCTCATAAAGTTCAGACCAAACTTCAACCTAAGACATCACACAAAGAGCTGGTGGGGAAGTACATTACTTAGCTAAACTTCCTAAATTATGGGAAATACGTTAGGAGATCCTTATTAATTTTTCATTTGCATCCAGTTGATCATCAGCATCAAGTATTAAAAAGCCAGTATTCCCAGGAGTGCCAGCAAACTGACGTCATTTCAGCAGCTCTGTACGCAGTATATAAAACTGAGAGGAGTAAAGTTCAATTTTAATTGTGCAGCTGATACTGTGAAGTAAACAGGTGCTTTCTCCTAAGGATTTTTTAAAACAGATTTTTTATCTAAAAGTCAAATTGTGCTTTCAGTTATATGGGTATCAATCTGGAGTAACCCTGATAATCTCAAAGCAACACCAAACTCACGTCGTCTTCTTCACTGAAACCCTGAGATTTCGCAACAGAGGAAATGGCAATGACGGAGTAACTCTGGACTTTGAACAGGGCTAGTGAATATAGGGCTTTGACTGTGAACCGCCTTTGCTCCTGCAAGCTGGTAATGCAATTAATTAAGTACCACACAGAAGAATCTCAAACTTTCCAACAGGATCCGAAAAAAAAAGCAACATTCTAAAGCCGGTGTTTTCCAAAACATATGCTGAACTCTTGATTTTAAACCAGTAAAACTTTCTAAGGGCCCACAGTTTCAGACTGAAGCAAAACTTCACAGCAAAGTAAAACCAGAGATTTATAATGCATATGTTAACCAGCCTTGAACTGCAGCAGCACCTCATAGTGCCGTATTGCATTCTGTGTATCACCCACTGTTCAACTCTGTAAATAAAGCTTTGGCATCCTCTAAGTTTTTGAAACACCACTGGTTACTTAGAGCCTTTCTTTTATTCATAAACCATCAAAAAAGATGTGTTTCAGGGGAAAGGGATACTCAAAGGAGATCTACAGTTACTTAACAGCCTAATTTCTGGCACTAGCCACATGAAGACAAAGTAAGACTTTAATGCTCTTCTCCTCCAAACAGGGATTTCTCAGGCTTATCAACAAACAAGATTCTAAAACACTTGTCTGCGAACAGTAGGGTAACCTACTGTTATCTGTATCAATTATTGCTAAATAGACACCAAAGGGTAGGATCCATCTCACTTAATTTTAGCCATCTAAACTAAACAGTCGGCACCTTGTCTCAGCAAGGAGTTTCCTCTGCAGCCAGCGGCTCCCACCAATTTTAGCACGGAGAAAGAAACAACAAAGAAGACACCGATGCCGCTGATTGGAGAGTACAGATCGTTAGTTTACGATAGATGCCAGGGTCTGGAGAATCTCACCATGACGTGACCAACAGTATGCGTGGGGTATAGCTGGCGCCCGTGGGGAAAGCAGCAAGTTTCACTCCCACAGCAAGAAAGTTCAACTAGTCGGAACACAGCCCAGGACCTGCCAAGGAGCATGAGAGGGGGCTGGTCCCCAGCTCCATCAAATGGGGGATTTGGGAATGAAGGAACCTGAAAACCAGCAAAAAGATGTAACATCTCATAATGCAATCTGCAACTAGTAATGTCCCAACTTATTTCACTAAAATGTTTAAGTATGAGAAACCTTAATGAAATTTCAAACACTCTGAGACGTTAAGGGGTCCGACTCATCCCTGCCTTCTATCCACTTGCGTTACATCAGCCCAGTTGTACTCCAGTGACCCTTTTTTTTTTACTCCAACCCAGGAAGTATTATGAATTTGCTTTCGTGTGATAACAGGTTTCCCTCACATACTATCTCCTCCCTTTCCATAAATCCAAATAAAAAATTAAAACTATAGCATTAATCGCAAACACCTAGACAAAGTAAATTTAGGGAAGACATCAAGACTGTCCTAGAGGCATGTTTGTCACAGGTTCTCTCTGATGCTTCTGATATTTTTGCTCTCTGGTATTTTTGAAGATACACTGTGTTTCACAGATGGGGTGGCTTTTTCTTGTTTATCTATCTTGCATAATGAAACACTTACTACAGAAAAAAAAGACTTTCTCAAGGTCAGTGAATAGATTCATTCTGAGGAAAGAGTCCTGGTGAGCTACACCTGAAAATAAAGTCATTTGGGAGATATTAAAAGACCTATCATCACATCTGAGCAGCTTGCTGGGGAAAAACTAGTGTCTCGAATCAACTATTTTAGCATGGCTTTTAAGTTCTGACCATGCCAGTGGACACACAATTCCAACGAACAGTCCTGAGTGCCTTCTTTCCTGATTTCATATGGAAATGAGGTGCAACTGCATTGCCAGTCCCTCTCGTAACATTGCATCTATCACTCAGCTCCCAGCAAACTTGACAGAGGGAGAAGGCTTCTCGGAGACAATCGAGCTCCCTCAAGCTCCAGAGCCAGCTAGGGTAACAGCAGAAAAAACCTAAATTACAACCTTCCCGAAGGCAAAGCTGGCAGACACCCTGCTCAGCAGCATGTATCCAGTCGATCACCACAGTCTGCTAACCTGGCTGTGAGCAGCTGGGTCCCCCTCAGCTTGGGTGCTCCATGCTGTCCTTGGGTGGCCTTGGTGTCAGGGGGAAGGGCTGGGAGGGACAGGGAAATTTTGAAGAAATACCTCAAATCCACAGGACGTAAGGCTTCACTGGCTTTTCTGCTCACAGAACTAGTTTTTTCTTTTCCTGTTATTTACCAGCTTCCAAAAGTTTGAGGAAAGACCTTCATAAGCAGATACCAATGAAATGGACCGTGGATGCCCTTTAGGGTTTCTTAAAATTGAAAACTTTCCCGAGTTGATATTCCAGGAAATTACCAATTATCTATCACTTTGATCCCTTTAGGATTAAACTCTAGGAGGTTAACTAGGATAGCAAGTGAAGAAAACAAATCTAAAGAAAGCATGCTTTAAAGATTTAAAGCATTCAAAAAATCCGCACTTGGTAAGTTCAACGTAGTGTTGAATCAGACACAGCAGAACCCCACGCAACCCCTTCATGTATGTGAGATCTGTATCTTAATCTTCATTTTAGACAGTCCCAAATCAGTCTGCTACCCTTTGTAGCATTTCAGCCAATTATTTCAAGTAATTTCAAGCTGGTTTATTACATTTCTAACTCTGAATGTTCATCACTCTGCAAAGCCTAATGGGAGACGGCCTATACCTTAACTTACACATTTTACAATGGGCTTCCTCTAAAACCGTCCGCCAAACACAATATTTAAATCCAAGTTTACTTCGTGTTTTCTATACATTTGGATTAGAAGTCCACATTGTATTTTGTTAATACGTTGGGCTCACAGCTGAGGTACCGTAATTTTAGTACAGAACAAGTTGCTACCACAGCATGGCATTTCCCATTTGCTATTCCCCTGAGTAGCACTACCTAACTAGCTGTGTTTCTGTCACCACAGAAATGGATGCTTTTTCCCCCCCCCCCTCTTACAAATGGGTAAATCCTACCAATACAAAGCACAGCAATGTTTTTATTTACCACTGAGGTCAGCAGGCTGTACACAGAAACTTGAACAAACACCGCAGCTGTGAGGGGATCCAGCGCTGCTCACGACAGAGCAGCAGTTCATCTTAGAGTCTTCAGCTCACAACTAGGGACCACGGACAGCAGGAATTAATTTTCTTTTTTCAGGGCTTTCTTTAAAAACCGTAGTTCAGTTTCTAGCATGCCTGGTAGCCAAAGACCAGGTCAACTGACAGTTCGCGTGAATCTCAAAGCGAATTTTGAAAGCAGAATCCATTACATGCTACAGAATTTAAGTTTTCTTTTATTAGAATAGAAAAAGAGAGTTGAGAAATAACAGCAGTAAAACTGGAACTTGGGATGCATTCTGACACAGAAGAGTTATGAAAAGCAAGGAAGCTTTCCTCACAGTATAATAATTCCTAAGGATGGACCAAAAGGATTATTTACCACTGCAATAAACTGTATATTATCAACAGATGAGATGACTACTTTACTCTTTATATATTTTTAAATAGACAACCATAACCTGGATCATTTTGGAAACCCATTATCAACAAAATCCTACTCAAAGAAATTAAGTCTGTCCCATCTCTACACCAGATCACCTAAGATTACATTTGAGCAGCTAAACCCCAACACATTTTCACAAGTATTATTTTAGCTGGGTTACCTAATTTCCGAAAAGGATTTTGTCAGAGGAACTTGGGCTTGACTGAAAAAACCTCGGCCTATCTCCAACAACTCTTGCAGCATAAAAATATAGGAAAGACGCAAGCAGTTGATGTCATAGAGCTCTTCTATGCTTCATACTCAAGTATTTTAAGATCTTCAAGTAGTTCTTTTGCAAGTGCTTGCAGATCTGCATTGCGGCTCTTTGACAGCGCAATGATACGCTGAAACGGCAAAGTATCCCGCATCTCAGAGGCTGACTTGGCTAGTACTTCTGACTCCAGAATCACAGACTGGAGGAGCCGCAGAGCATGAAGACAAACTTCTGTATCCGGGTCTAAAAGTGGGGGAGGAAAAAAATCCAGCACTTATTAGAAGCAAGTCCAAGAAGAGCAGCGTTAAAGCTCTACAGTGCCATTCCTCAGGACCCACCAGGCAGGCAGGGAATCACTGAAGCTTCATAATTCACAGCTGCCATTTGATGCTGGCTGGCTGGCTCCAGAAGAAACCTGAAAACATCATCTTTGCCCTCCTCAGCAGCTTGTGCTCAGCAGTGGCTGGGAGGGACAGATAACCAGGAACCTTTCTTTTGTTTTTCAAATGTTGAAAATGGTATAAATCAGGGAATTTATCAACTTGAATTTATCCAGTCAGTAGCCAAGACATACTGTTGGATCGAATCTGATTTACGAACAGAACAAGCTGTATACTGTGAATATTCAGACTTAAAAAGCAAACAGACCAACTAATCAAAACTACAGTAAATCACCAGGCTTTTCTTTGATTTCTTTTTATACAAGCCTTCAGATTTCTTCAAAGCTTCAATAAAATATTAATCTTTCAGGTAACCATGTATTAACCTTCCAAGTGTTTAATTCAGTCTACACAAAACTGAAAAGGGTACTGAAGCTAAGTACTGCTGCTTAGGAATGCATCAGAGAAACGCAGCAAAGACCTTTGACTAACCTAGCTTAAGACAACATATAACTCTACTATTAAGAGCAGAAGATGGATTTTTAATTACTGAAACATTAGGAGCATTATATTTTAATGATTCACAACAATCCATTTGCATTTAGTTGTTTATAGCTTTATCAAGAGCATCTGTTAGAAAGCCCCATTTTTGTGCTGCTCTGTTCTGCATATTGCAAATGAAAATGTATAATATAGTTTTGCAGCTGAAGTAGTTACTCGTTCCATGTGCCACGCATTTTTTATGTGTTTGTCATTAGCACACCTAGTCTTCAGCAAGCTTTTGATAAACGGTTGTGCAGAAGCATTAAGAAAAATTAATTCAGATCACTTTGCACAGAAAATCACCAGAGACCAAAATCTCACTGAAGGAGCGTAAATGTAGTGCAGCGATCAACTGGTTTGAAAGAAGCATTTGGTGGGATGAGGCAAGTTAGAATCACAGAATGGTTTGGGTTGGAAGGGACCTTAAAGATCACCCAGTTCCAGCCTTCAAGTCCTCCCCTTTCCTGGCTTATTTAATACCTAACACTGGTGACCTGAAAAAGGACTAAGGAGAATTATTCATTAAAGTGTAAGGAGAAATGTTGAGAGCACCCAGGGGAGAAGACTGAATGTGATGGACTATGGCTTTAAGCGTGAAACTGACTGCCGAGATGGGAATTTTTAAGTAATTCCCGCTAGCACATGGCTGAAGTACAACATTAAAGATTGTGACAACTGATCTACACTCACAAGCCAGGCACTTTCTCTCTCTTCCTCTATTTTCCATCATAAATGAGACATGTAGGTCTTTTCTGCCATACTTTCTTCCCTATTTAAAGCGTAAATCTCTTAAGAAAGGAATTCTACGTTCTGGGAAACTAGCAGAGTAGGGTATAATCCGAGGGCACAGGAATTGTCCAAAACCAAACAATAACCTGCATTTTTTTTATCTGCAACTAAAATCTTAGCTATTTACAGGACAACTTCAGACATACAAATTAGCATTTAAAACCCCCAGTGATTCGTGCCGCACACCCTGCGGGAGCAGCCATACCGACAGCACAGCCGCTCCTACTGCTGCCACCTGGGCCGAAGGCTCTGAGGAGTCTCTTTCCATCACCATCTCCAGCAGGACCTCCAAGTGCAATTTTCTGAGTGATGAGCAGTCTTAACTCATGGAGAAATGCTGCAACTCAGCCTCAGAGACAGGAAGACTTTATGTGCAACTTCGTGGGCAGCAACACCTCAGTGAATCCTTTTGAAAAAACTCGGGTGCAAGTTTTTGTTTTCAGATTTATTCTGACCTAATCAAAGTACGACTAAAAGTCTTGAATTCATCCTCCCGTTCCTTCCACTTTTGTCTTCATGCCTGCCAGAGTTGTTTTTTTCTTGAATTACTTTTTTTTTGCTAAATATAATGTTCAAATTCTGCACATACCACCTGCCCCGTTCCTCTGTACTTAGTACTATTCTATGTTTATTCACCAGAAATAGCAGCAACAAACCACTCCCTGAACAGGTAAGACAACAGAAGGTTTGAGGAGTGAAATCCATATAGTCCATTACAATCTTCCTCTGTATGACATAGTTCCTCCATGAAATAAAGATATTAGTACTTTTAATGGCTTGCAGTACTGCTGGGAAGCTTTACATATGTGAAATGTTCTAAATCCCTGGATGAAAAGTGTTTTGTTATTAATACTGTTACAGGCATCTACATTACTATTATCTGCAAGTGTTTAAAGGCTGTAAGAAGCACAGAATTGATCAGGGAAGAAGCGTTAGCAGGGGACCTAACAAAATTAGGATCTGTATGAGATCAGGAAATGATTTCCAGCTTGATGAGCAAGAACACTTTCCAGTAAGAGCAAAGAGGTTCTAGGAAGAATCTCCAGCAGCAGCCGGGGAAGCTCGATGGCTTCAGTTACTCAAATGAAGAACTGATTAGGCACTCAGGCATACAGCAAAGGAAGGAAATGATCCTGCACCACAAGACGACTTAATACGCATTTAACCTCTGATTGCCACTGTTTTGCATGTATTTTGAGATGCTTTGAGTTAAATTAATACATATGCCTTAAAATATACTCCCTTAGGATTACATGTGTGTTTGAGAATACTACTTGTTACAGATAATCACATTTTGTAAGAGGATTTTAAAAAAAAAAAACAAACAAACAACAAACCTAGAAGACGTCTTCTTGTCTCTCCAACATCATTAGGGCTTTTTTCTACAAACCTTGTCTAAAGAATACTAAGAAGAAATGTAAGGAATCTTCATTATTCAGCACTATATTCATTTCAATAGCTTCTAGATTTAGTCATTTCTGCACTAGCTGAGTAACATTTTATTTGCACAAGATCAAAAAAATCCTGGAGCTGTAATCAAATCACTGCATCATATCCTCCAAACAACTAGCACACACATCTCTTCAACTAAAATTTCAAAACTACAAGCGTTATTTCTGGGCAATAGGGGAAGGAATCAAGCTGCTTGCCTCAGCTGGGGATCACAAGCGTAGCGTGAGCCTACCACCATTATAAAATGCTGATGCAATTTTAACAAGGTGTTGAAACTGCTGGAGTTTGCTGACGTTCTGCTAGCTGCCAGCGCTACCGTTTGATGTCACTAGCTTTCAGTCACTGACAAAAGCAACTGATAACGTGGACAGATTTTAGTCACATCTGTCATTAGCACCATGCTCTCAGATGAACTGTTCCCTACAGCAGGGTTTAAGTAATTGCATTACATCAATGCTAAACAGCTTATCTACAATTGGCTCCAAGTTGTGTGAACTCAATTTACACATGCCCCTACCATTCCCTGGCCACCTGAATGCAAGATTTATTACCAGCAAGCTGTTTACAGCTATGTCTACGCACAAGACGTATTTCCAAAGCTTCCCACCACTGTCGTAAATGTCATTCATTACTGTGCGATTCCAGCAGGAAGGGGTGACCTGACACTCCCCTCTTTCCTTTTTATGAGCCTGTCGGACTACCTATGTTCACAGCATGCCTAAGGGGGAGAGCTAGGGCTCTTTGCATTGCCAATGCTCGCAGAGCTGAGCCAGTATCTGCAGCACCAGAGAGTTTTCCGGACGTTTTCGTAACGCCAATAGGTCTGAGGAGACAAGAAACCTTGCAAAAAAGACACTGTGTGGGGAAGGAGCAGGGAAAGCGCCATGGCAGAAAAAAGACTTGAGTTTTGCTGCTGCAATTCCTACAGACACAAATGCACGTTCTCTCTGCAACATATTTTTCTCTTTGCAACACATTTGCCCCAGCTCCTGTATAACGGCTGGGTTTGGCTTCAGTCTCCTCCCTGGCCAGGTGGCTGCTCTCACATGGAGTTCAGCTACCCAAAATTCCCCATGCTCCTACGGACACATGCTTGTCGCACTTTTATCAGGGAAATCCTTGACAGAGACTCCCAGGGTCAAGATCGAAGCAGCAATTCGGTTCCAATTTGCCTGACTGCTACTTAGGGGCTGCGAGCAAAAAGGAGCTTGCACAGATGTCACTCTGCATCTGGCCAATTTGTGGGTGAGCTGTTAGATATGTGGTCCAGCTCCCATCAGTCCTAGCTTGGGCTTCTGAAGATTCCCACAGCAGCTACTGAACGAGAGTAACAATGTAAGGACAAATCAATGCTTTAGTGGCAGACTCATTTACCGAAGTTAAGGTTTCTTACGTGTATTCACAAAAGGAGAAACACTATGCTCCTCAAGAGAACAGGAGTCTGCTGTCAGGCATGGTGAGGACCTAGTCCAGAAGCTCCTGCTCAGATGGCAAGGACAGCCACACCGTGCCCAGCCAGAGCTCCATCTGGACAAGTACCGATGGCAGCAGCTGCTTGGAGAAGAGTATGGAAAAGGGCAAGCGTTCAGCGAGACTTCCCCCAGCCACTCTTCCAGCCTCTCAGCTAAGCGCAGTTCAGGGACGTTCTGCGTCAGAGCTGACATCTCTGCGTTTAGGAAAATGGATGTGGTCTTAAAGGGCAGGAAGGGCAATCCTCTTTTTAAGATTAGTTTCATAGTCTGAAGAGTATGAAACTGTTGAGTACTTGAAAGACTGGATTACTGAAGTTTTGATTTACGAACAAAAATTTGTTCTAATGCAGACATTGGTTTATAAATAGAGGGGTTCTGTTTGTCCAGATTTTTTTTTAAATAACATGCTGCCATGCAAATAATCTGAATTTTCAAAAACTCTCACAGCCATAACCAATTCAGACAGACAAGCAAGGCATTACAAACCCTCAGGGTTAGTCATGAAAAGCAAATATTGGAGGTTGTAGGCAGCATTAGCAAAATGAGAATATGCTTCACACAGGCATTTATAATAGAGACCGTCATTTGCAAAGAATTTGGATAAACAAGGTTAGATTTCCTTGTGGAACTGTGGTGGAGGAAACTGAAGGGCATGATCTAAAATTAGTCAGACTTCTCGTGTTGTCTTTTGTCTAATGAAGTACCTGGAGCCACTTCCCAGCCATAGATGAGAAATGTCACTGACACAGTGTGGAATTCAGAGATACTTTCATGTATCCAGGGAGAGCGATTTTTTAAACTGGATTCAAAGAAAAGAAAAGTGGGGAAAAACCAAAACAGAGGATAGTAAATAAAAAACAAACAATCAAAGAGAAGAGTCTAGATCCTTTTTTCCCCAGCACCCATTTGTTGGTAGATGTTATGTACGATCAAAAATGAAAAACATAAATCTAGTCTTTATTATTAGTACCTGAACTGACTGTGTCTTCTTATTCTTCAAAAGATCCTTGGCAGAGAAAAGGCCCAGTCTACTTCTTTGGGATTTACAGAATGAAAGTCTTATGCCATCTATAGTTGTAAAGCACCATTAAATTAAAAAAAAAAAAAAAAAAAAAGAGACAAAACTTAGGTGGATTTCTACCCAAAATTATGTAACTTCTTTTTCCATTGCTGAGGACAGGGCTGCTTTAAATCTGAAAGTTATGTGAAATCCTTAGCCAAGACATTAGCAGTGGGACAGCAGCTGATGGAGGAAACTAAAGCTGCCTATTTTCTCCAAGATGGGAACAGCTGCTCTATGAGCAAATGGTGCTCCACAAGGAGAACTCTACTGATCCTACAAGCTGCTCCACGGACAGAAATCTGAGTCATCATTCAGGCGTTTTATGCTGGCATCAGGCTGGGAAGGTATAGGTAGGCACAGCTGATGCCCACACAAGAATACAATAGCTATTTAAGCTACCAAGAGTATATTCTTCAGTGATCAGTGTTGCTTATTAGAGGGTGCCTGTCTTTCAGACAATGTTTAAAAAGGTGGGAAAAATAAGAAAAAAATAGCCCACCTCATAAAGTGCTAAAACTACAGAGATCTGCGTCACCTTCAAAAAGTGTGTCAAACATTTGTTTTTCTCCTACTATCAGTATAGTCTCCAGCAGAAAGAGCTATTAAGAATTCTTGTTAGCGAGTATGAAGTCACACCTGCTCATCCAAATTTTCCAAAGACAGTAGGACAGACAAACTCAGTTTGCTGTTAACATTCTTAGCACACTTGAAATCTTTATTCAGTTTCTCCTCCTTTCTCTTCCAATCCATGTAGTCAATGTCAAGGTATGTTTCTGTCTCTTCAAAAAGCCTGCTAGACAATCTGAATGAAATCCCTCTCTGCTTCAGATATAAAAAAGAGGAATAAAGAAAATCAAGTTAATTATTTCTTCTCTTCACTTACTGGGAAGGATGTTCTTCCTCAGGGGACAATATGACTGGGCAGAGACTGAGAATTCAGAGAAGAAATATGAGGGGTTTTATCAGCTGTGTACAAGCCAGTGGGAGAAAAACTGCCCTTAATGTATAGGCTGAGGTCACAGACCCTTGTAGACTGATGATGGAAAAGCAAACAGGATGATTCTCTGAAATTAAGAAGTTGGAGGACGATTTCTGAGGCCTCTCTTAGTGGGAATGCTGATAAAAGCTTACAGAACTGTGGAAAGCTGAATCATCTCATGAGCCTTAATCAAAACACTCTTTGAAGAAGCTTCCTGCAGGAAGGCAGCATATACAGGATACCCTGCCAGCAGAGTGTAGTGCTCTACTCTCTTGCATGGAAAAAAAATGTTAAGAGACCTTAGGCTGTAGCAGCTCCAGGTGTTTGTAAGCTGAATCACGGCTAGCAGAAGCTGAAGATGCTGGCCACGGAAACAGGAGATGAACAAGAGTAGGAGGGAGCTCCTGAGTTTTGCAAGTTGAAACATTTAGAAGTAGATTAAATGTAGAGAAAATGACAGAGATCTCATACAAAACAATGGGAACAAGATGGGTCTTGGATCTGACCTCTCATCTGATAGAGAAACTCGTGGGTCCTCTCCCCTGACAGCTAGCAGACTTCCTGCAAGTCAGAAATCTGAACCAGCAGATGTGGTTTATCTGAAAAATCTTCCTCCTTTGCTGTAACTGGAGAACTCTTATCAAAAAGTGAAGGAATTGGTCACTACAATCCAGCCATACACAACTGACACTTTCAAAATGCAGAGTAGCCTTTCTGTTTCTTATTTCCATTAGCAGCTGCAAATTAATTATAACTGTGGCCCATTTCATCCTCTCATGTGACCTAGGAGCCTTCTTCAAACAACAGACTGAATTGAACGATTAGCTGCTTTGTTTTATCACAACATTTAGAAGGGCACATTTGGGAACACAGGTTTTGAGGGTGGTTTTGGTTGGGGTTTTTTGGTGGTGGTGGTGTTTTGTTTTTTGGTTGTTTTTTTTTGTTTTGTTTTGGGGTGGTTTTTTTTTTTGCTAGAACAGCAGCTTATGTATATCTTAGCCAAACATAAAGTGAAAGGAAAATACGGACTAATGTATGTTAAATTTATAAGCACAGCAGCACAGAGCACTATGTATTCAGTGTTCTCTGAGAATAGAATTTTTCTCAAACTACATTAAAAAAAAAAAAAACAACAAAACCAAAACTGGTATTTTCCAACAGTCTTACAAAGATTAATCTTCTGAGATCCCAGAAGAGACAGCCTATGGCATTGTAAAGCAGGAAATTATTTGGTGAAAAGCACAAGTACCTACATTTTCCATAAAACAGGTGAGGGAACTGTGAGCAATACAAGTAGCTTCCTGTTTACCAGCCCAAATCAAAGCTTTTCCAAAACTTCAATATCAAATTGACAAAGCAGATGCAGCCTCTCTCACTTCAGCTGTTGTTAGTATTTACTAGATGTATTTTAGCAGGGTTCTGCACAGCAGCACAGCGTGTCGGGATGACTAACCTCCCCAGTCTTATGCACTGCACACCAAAACCTTCTCACGGGCAAGACACAAAAACTTTGGGAAGCCAAGACAGAGCAACTTTAGGAGCAGTTCATGGGCAGGACAGTGTCAGGGGTCTGTCCTTACTGCTGTCCTCACTGTCCCTTACGAGCTGTGCACATAGCTGCCAGCCAAGTCCAACGCACACTGGCAACGTCAATCTCTGCTGGCTCCTATGCAGGGATTTGAAGCCTCTGAAAGAGCAGAGTCTTGATGTCACTCGTGTACCTGACAAAGGCAACAGAAGCCCTTGACGTCCTTGAAGTCCTGCACTCGCCAAAGGCGAAGCTGAGAATAGTACTCAAGCCCTGCTAGCCTGAATCCTGTGAAAGCACAAGGTCTCTTTTCAGCTGTAGAAAGGGTCACTTTTGTCAGGGGTGAGCGTAATTACAGACATTGGCTTCTTTCCCCAAAATGTGTCAGAACAGAGTTACATTTTCTTCTGTTAAATGGTAGTGAACTCACACATAGTTTCACCTCAGGGTTTATTTTAAAGTAGGTATGTCAAAATACCAGTGGCTTTTTTTAATCCACTTCAAATTTCTCCATTCCTTATTTTTAATTCCACCACCCATAGATTTTATATTAATGGACTATTACACACAGTGCCAAAAACATTGTGGGAAATGCGCATCTTCTCCCTCTAGCTATTTGCCCTTTCTGTTTACTTTTAATCTGACAAAGACTATACGTCGTCAGGTTACAAATTTCTGGTTTGTTATTTGCAACACCTATTGTCAATCTACAATCCCCAAAGTCACAATTTACAAGGTTCTTAGAGCAACTTACCATTCAATAGCCACCAAAGCAAAGGAATAAAACCTGGACTTTCACTGATGTACTTCAAGCCTTTCAAGTTGATGCTCACGTTGTAAAGTGACATTAGCATTAGCCTAGAATTCAAAGAAAAAAAAAAAAGTGATGTTCTTCGATTTCTTTGCATGTTTTGGCATCTTTTGCTATTTATGCCAAGCACGTACTGATGCAGAAGCTTACTCTAATAATTTATATTTTGAGAAACAGGACGAGTCTCATTACATATATATGCAATGTTGTGCGAAACCTTGTCTCTACTGTTAAATCATGTATTTCAAATGCATGGAAAAATATCCCGTACGAGAGTTGAGAAAGTCTCATCAAACTCCATGAGATTCATCAGGCAAAACGTGCAAAACCAGGCCTTGGCTTTACGTGACTATACAACCTATGTTAACAGAGGTTTCATAGTGACAATCCCCACGAGCCTGACCATCATCTCAAATAAGCTGGTTGCCCTGACAAATAAAAGGGCCACTAGGAAACACAGAAAGCAAGACTGTATACTGAGCACTAGAAAAGACATCAAAGCCTCTGCTCCATCGATTGCGCAACACCGGCCTTTCTACGCGCTGACCCTCCAGTCAGCTGAAGCGCAGGCACGTTGCTAATGCCACCCTCTTTCAGGCATCCTCCTGTTCCTCCTGCAAACGGGAGGAGATGCAATATATAGCCAGCGTAAAGCAAACACGAAGGTGGTCTCTCTCCACTGGCAGGGGAAGTTACTACACCTACAGAAGCATTTGGAAGAAGGGGACAGGCCTAAAGGAGGGAAAAGGAAGGTGTTGGTAGACCCAGCTCAGCTTAGCACACTCCCTCCTAAGCTGGGCTTGTCCCTTCTGCTCTGGGTGCGAGGCAGAGAACTGGCTCACTCTGCCTGCTCTCCAGCCCCTCGCCGTCAGGCAGGGCCAGATGGCCCGGGCCATCAAGTGAGACCCTGCTGTGAAAAAAAACAACTGCTTCTCTCTCAAAAGGCCATCATGGACTTTCCTACTCTGCCTTCAGGAATGCAGATTGATCATGTTCGATGTACATGCAGGAATTTTTTTTCCAAGTCAGTAATATTGGAATTAAATTCGGCTGTAAACTGTGCCCTTGTCTTACTACAGGATAGTAGTTACCAGGATAACACAGACCAAATGGTACTTTCACTCCTACCTCACCAAAACTGTTTCCAAGTAACGTTTCGGCCCACTCAAAGCCTTTTTTTTTTTTTTTTTTTCCTTTTTGTCTCCCAGAAGGTAATTTCTGTCGGTCTCTTACTATGGCCATTGACATTGAAGGACAGAACCCATATCCTGCCTTCCAGGTAACAGAGAAGATCTATGGCCTGGCAGCTAAAAAACATTTCTTTAGTTGAGCATTGAAGAAAAAAAAAAACCACAAACCCACTAAGATGACATCTCTGACAAACCAAAACCAAGACTGTCCCTTGCATGCCAGTGTGTAAACAACAAAATGTAAATACACAGAATAACTATATGTTCAGTTCATTTTCAAAAGCTTCCAAATCCAGGATTTCCTAATTTATCAACCTCCTTAAACAGGAAGTTCATTAGTCATTCTGGGGTTGCATATATCACAGGTTAGGTTTTTTTTGTGGGTTTTTTTTTATGTGGGAGATACACCCAGGTAGGCTGGAGAAGGTTCTGCATTTTAAAAGGACTGCTCTAGCGTGCCGGTCCCACCGGCTTCCCCCACGGCAGCTTACGCTGAAGTTACTGCAAACATGAAACGCTTCAATACGATCAGTAACGCAAAATCTGAACCCCATCAGGGGAAGGGGGTTTGGCTGCTGGCACCTCCTCAGCCTTAGCCACGACAGGGCTGAGGTAATGTCATTAGGTGCAGGAAACTTCACACACAAACGGCAGCTTTGCTTCTTTATGCAGATAAAGCGCCTGGGTTAAAATTTCCTTTTACCTCCTTTTGACTGTCAGACAAGTACGGTAACCTGGGGCTCCAAACGAGTCTCCTTTCCCAAAGCTATGCAGAACTATCGCTAATACTCAATGCAGAGCACTCTGTTGGGATTCAGTTTCTGCTGAACTATGTTCTGCTTTCAAACGTTCAATGTTGATGCTGTTACATCATCTTTTACATTACCAATACAAAATTTTTTATGATTTTGGAGGACAAAGCCTTCTTTTTCAGCTAAGCAGATCTCAGTGGGCTTAATGCAAATTATTTGAGTTTCCCTCTAACTTCCAGTAGAAAAGGGAACTGATACTCAAAATCAGAAAGCATCCAGAAAAAAAATCCCTGCTGACATTAACGAGGCAAACTAATGCTCAGTCTCTTTCAGAATTAGATCACTGCTGTACAATGAACTTCCAGACAAGAGAGCCAGAGCCATACTCTGGACTCAGAAGTTGTCATACAAATTCTTTCGCCATGTTCTCCTATCCTGCCTTTTATGCAGATCATCTTTATAGCTGTGGAGCAACTGGGGGCACAGGGCATTAGTGCACTTTATGATGTGCTGTGACAGATGCTGTTAATTTCTACTTTCAAAGATGATAACATGCAAGTCAACCTTCTGGACAATGAAAAAGGAAGATGAATGAGCAGGGCTCCTGTAACATCATGGAACATGTCATCACGCCACTCACAGCTGGGTGCCAGGCTGCATACAAAACAGTTACAGAGAAACAGGAACGGGCTGGAATGTTTTCCTCTGCTCTGGGGCCAGCCTGGCTGCTGCTGTCTCTCACGACTGCGATAAACCTGCATGTCACTGCACCGCCACCATTTCCAAACAAAAAGAAAATAACGTTATTCACATGGACTTCACACCTCACCTCCTACTCCCAAACGACTTCTCTCAAGCTACTATGCCACCAGCAGACTTTTGGACACTCTGCACATACGTTCAGAAAGCAGGAAGGTAAGTAACCCACCGCAGGCTAAACTGAGTTCTAAGAGGCATAACTTGTATCACGTGCTGCTCCACCGTGAGCTGGAGCACCCGGGCTCTCAAGCAGTAGGAAGAAGAAATACATACAGCCTCAGCAGCTCTTACACGGCTTCCAGAACCCAAGCCCGGACAAAGGAGCACAGCCACAAATACCCATGATCAGCCAGAATGAAAATGATCAATAAAACAGTATCTTAAAATGGAAAGCATTAACAGTTCTTCACGATGCCTTTCATCCTTAATCTGTTTGACATTTGCAGTTACAAATAAAGTGACGTAAAAAGATACTGCTGTGTTTGTATTTTTATTTCACCTGTTTGCTTTGTGCAGACAAAAGGGCCTGGTGGTGATGATCCAGGGAAGTGCACTGGTTTTGGAGTGTCAGAAGATGACATAACCCACCCACAAGCCAATGTAGTAGCATGTTATCGCTAATTAAACGCACCGACCTGAGCACAACATAGAAGGATTTCCAGACCCTTTATACCACCTTCATCTATACTACTTGCACATTCTATTACGCATTTTTTGCTATAATTATTGCAAAAGTGCTTAATGAAGCAAACCTGACACAGATAATCACTGGATAAACAAAACTTTCTGGGTTTTGGGGGGTTGTGTTGTTTCTGTGTTGTTTCGGTTGGGGGTTTTTTTTGTGGGTTTTTTTTTATGTGGACAGGTTTTTTAATTATTCACTTCATAGTCTTTCTATTCAGGCAAGCCAAATTCAATTAACATCTCGTACTGCTGTATCTGTCAGTGCTTTCGTTAAAACCTAGAACTAAAAACACAGCTAAAGCTCCTTCTCAACTGCTTAATACATAGGATTAGCACATAAAAGGTACTAATACGTACTAAAGTACATATTTTTACTGGCTACATTCAATTGCTACGTTAGCAAAGTTGAATATTCCTAACAATTTAATTATAGCTATGAACGACTGTGTAAATGTTTATCGACTGCCTAACAATTACAAATGTTGAACAAAGCCTACACCGATGAGAAGAAAACAGAAAGTCTTTCACACTCTGGCTACGTCAGAAAGGCAAAGACACCCAAGAGATTTCAGCCCCAGCACTCATGTAGATGCCTTGGATATATTTATTACGTACTCAGGGACTACAATAGATACTGTAGCAGTGCTGGAATAAATGACAGCTTTTCCCGGTACATTTCTTATTTATATGCCAGCACAAGTAAAACAGGATTGCTAGAACTAGAAGAGGAAAGAGAACTCCTCTCTATCAGCTGCCTTTGTTTGATATTGCAGCATGTAGAATTAGACTCAGTCTCCCCTGGTTTGTCACGCAGTTAAAAAAAAAAAAAAAAAAAGTTTTTGAAAATAAAACCTAGAAAAGAATTGCAAAACCTCAAAGCTGAGCAAAGGATAAACATATAATTTCTTTAACTGATTAAAGTTAATGATGTCCTTCCATGTAATACCACGGTGATTTGAGAAAAAACACGTTGCATTTCCAAAATAACACACCCACATTTTCATCCATGAGGTATAGTTTTATAAATGTGTAATTCAAGTGCGTGTGTGTAAACATTATTTATGATGACTCCAGAGTCCATCTATACATAACTTTGAAATTTCATTACAATTATCTCACAATTGCCTTTCATTTTTGTACTGCCTTACGTCTCTTATAGTAGGGAGAAAAGGGAGTTATGACACATCTGCTTATGAAAATATTGATTATTTCAGATTAACAAACAGCTAAAAAACTTTATGTGCAGATAACAATTTAAAAACAAATAAATCAACCAACCAACCCCCCAAACCCTTCTCTGTTGGGCTGGGAGAGTGTAAAAAGAGATCTAGTGCTAGTAATGGGTTTTAAGAACTGAAGAGTGACGAGACTCACAGGGAGCTCGTAGACAAAAAAGAACCTGACTACAGACATGAGCGACAAACACACGGGAAACCATTTTGCACAAAAGCATTAAAGCAAATTAAGATCCCTTATTCCACAGCAAGGCCATGAAGAAATCTCCTTTCAGGCATTTGCTCTAATGTCATAATACAGCAGGGTTTTTTTTTTGTTTTGTTTTGTTTTTTTTAAATCAAATTGCAAGTTCAGAGTAGGAAAAAAACTTGTTCATTCTGTGAACATCAGAAAACATTATCAGTGCACTGAGTTCAAGCTATTGTAACATATGCTTAACATTTCTCTCTTATCAAATACCTTGTGCAACCTGTTTTTTAAGCTTCATTCAATTTGTTAGCCTAAGAGGCTGGCCCCCATTGAATCCCTAGCCAATTCACGGGATTGTTTTATGTATATTTTATGAGTGCTGCTGCATGGCAGCCAAGTTTATATCACCTTCTTCTGCAAAGCAGGCAGATTTTGAAATATAATTAAAAACCACTCCAAGCATCAATCCAAAAGAAAGGCCTTCAAATCCAATTACATTGTTCAATTATATTAATACAACCTGAAACAATCAAAAATAATTTATCTGGACCAACAGACACATCTGACTGAAATTCAGAGTGTGTGTTTGAGAACACTTTTCCTCCTCCTCTCAAAATAAAGTCCTTTTGCAATTGGTTGTTTTGGTTTCGTTTCTTTTTTTCCTGTACAGATTTTGAAACAGCATAGGTCCTCTTTTCATGTTTGCTTTGTTTTTTTTTCCTGTTATATACATGAAGGCACAAATTGTATCCCCTTACTTAAGCTAAGATTCTTATACAAATCTTTTAACTGGGGCTTTAAAAAGAAAAAGCAAAACCAACCAATCCACTATTGCAAGAGTTGTCTACCCTGTTTTGAGTGCTGACCTTCAAGACCAACACTTGGGAAACACAGTAAGTGATCGACATCAAAATATCTAACCACTACCTAACAGCACAGGCTATTCAGCTTCCCTCTCACTAACCCAACAGGGAAAGGCAAAGCACTCTGAGGGCAACTCCTCCCCCCTAACAGGGCTGAGCGAGCGGCCATCTGACAGCACCATCTCCTTCCACTGACTGTGGGAAGGGGCCCTGGCAGTCAGCAGATACCTGACATCCAGCTTTCTGATAGCTGAGGTTAGGGAAGATAAAACCCATCCAAAGTTAAAGTTGAGCCTGATTTCACGCCTGTCACGTACAACCTGCCTGAATGTGTGCACGGACGCAGTCAGGTTACTGCTGTCTGACAGGGCTGCTGTTTGTCAGCTGAGCTGGGACAGCTGGCTTGGGAATGAATTCTTAGTGTGTGTGTGTATCCCATTTATGAAAAAACCCACCACCCTGGCTTAAGCCATCTTCATGAACACATTAACCAGGTGTATGGGGCAAGCGCTCACAGCTTAGCGGATGAGCCAGTACTTGTTAAGCCACGGTAATTTGTTCAGTCAAGCCCACATATCCTCAGCTTGTAACAACTCTGAGAAAACAGCAAAGACAATCATTTAATCTCTCCATCAGCTGGAAGGTAGACCTTTTCCAGCATCTAAACTGTGTAATGTGGCTTTCTCTTTACAACGCTGTATCGCAAGGTCCCTTTACAGGCATTACCTTTTACAAACACAAGTGCATGGTGCTTCTGGCTACTAAGTAGTATAAACTACTCTAATTTTTGCTCTTAGCAGACACATAGCTCACTTCCTTCACTAAGCTGATGTAGCAATTTACAGTCTTCACATTAGAAGGGAATAAATATAAGTCCACACTTCCCACATCTTCTCTGTCTTAAAACTTGATCTCGTACCTTCTTTATCTGACCCTCAACTCATGAGCCCCTCCTAAGGCGGAAGGGTGCATCCCCACTCAGCTCTCCAATATAATGGTGCTTAGGAGACTTCCAAGGAGACAAATCCTGGATGAAGCTAGCCTTGTAGCCAAGCCTGGTATATCTGCAAGCAATGCTACTGTGAAAAGTTTAAAAAAATTATGTTTCCTCTCCAGGAAAGGAAATAATGGGAGAGTGGGAAAACTACTGTCATCATTGTGACCTACACTACAAGATAATGCATCCCACCATACAGCAACGAAGCTGGTGAAGGGGCTGGAGCACAAGTCTTATCAGGAGCAGCTGAGGAAACTGGGGTTGTTTAGCCTGGAGAAGAGGAGGCTGAGGGGAGACCTAATTGCTCTCTACAACTACCTGAAAGGAGGCTGTGGTGAGGTGGGTGTTGGTCTCTTCTCCCACAGTAACAAGCAATGGGACAAGAGAAAATGGTCTCAAGTTGCATCAGGGGAGGTTTAGATTGGATATTAGGAAAAATGTCTTCACTGAAAGCACTGTCAAGCAGTAGGACAGGCTGTCCAGTGAAGTGGTTGGGTCACCATCCCTGGAGGTATTTATAACATGCGTAGACATGGTGCTTAGGGACATGGTTTGGTTGTGACTTGGCAGTGCTAGGTTAACAGTTGGACTCGATGATCTTAAAGGTCTTTTCCAACCTAAACAATTCTATGATTCTATGATTTGAAAGGAAAGAAAAAGTCATCATACACTTTAAATTTGGTACAGAGTCCTGGCTTCATGTCTCCCAGAAGGTGCATCATTGTGTCTAGTAATTCACGGCTTGAACTAACCAAGAACTCACGGCCACATGCCAGCGCCGCCACATCTATGAGAGAACACAAAACATCACCATAAAAATCATGTTTCAAACAAAAGTTTATGCTAATTATCAGGAGCACTAAAAAGATATCGTAGCTGTGAAGAATGAACTACAGCATCTATATAAACTTCAAATTATATTCATCTACATAGCAAATACTGAAGCAGTAAATTATACTGGTCAAACACCTTCATAATTATATGTTGGTAATTAAAATATTTATTCAGAGTGGCCAGTATCCTAATAATGTCACAGCAAATTATGGAACAAGAGGTTGGATACATCTGTAAATAATGGGGTACTGAAGCAAAGCTGACCATTATAGGTCCCACTTTAAAGAAACAAGATTAGAGACTGTTTTACAACCGCTCAATCCAATACACCTGGCACATGACAAAACCAAATCTCTCATGGACAGCTACCCAAAAGCTCTCTTCTTGCCTCCCTGCAAGTGCTGCATTATTCATATTTCCAAAGACTACTGCTCTCAAGCAGACTTTCCTTTAGTATTTTTCCTTACGTTTGCCCCATACCTTAGGGCATCCTTATGTGCAAGAGGCATCTTCCAGCAACCCAAACTTCTTTGTATTGGGCAACTGGCCAAGCCTCCTCCAAACACGTGAAGCTTGGTATATGTAACTAGTGAGGGAACCTGGTTCCCTGGCATCCCATTCTGGGTAGGTTTGGGGATCTGCTGCATGATGCAAGTTTTCCACTTTCACGCAGCCTCAGGTTCTCTCTCCTATACACGTACACCATGCTGCCTTTTTTAACCTCAGAATAAGCAGAGGTACTATGGACACAGCATACAATTAAACATTGTCATCGCAATATTTGTATGCACTGGGTTGTGTTAAGACTGCACCAAGAACTTCTGTTGTGGGATTTTCTAACTTCTGAGTACTTGGCACTTCACGACCATCTCCTCAGTGTTGTTTTAATACCACTTTCTACTGTAATGCTACTGTACAGCATAACTTGGAGGATTAAACTGGTAAAAGTTACCTTCTACATCGTTCACCTGACAGTATCCTTCATCACATCTGAGTTTCAGCAAGCCCCCCTTCTCAATTTACAAAAAAAGAGGTTTTGGTAATACCAAATTTATTGGCAAAATTTTTTATCAGCTTCAATGAAGTAAGATTTTGTTCCTGAGATCCTGATTCCTCCTCAGGCAGAACCCCAACACTGCTCTTCCTCAACCTTTCAACATTTTTTTTTGTTCAGATTTTACTTTTGCTATGCTTTTGTGTGGGGTTTTCATTTGGGTTGTTTTGGTTTTGTGGGGTTTTTTTTTTTGTTTGTTTTTTTTTTGTTGTTGTTTTTTTTCCAGTGAAGCAACCAGAGACAACTGGATTCTGCCTTGGTACAGTGGCATAACGCATCACATACTGCTTTTTATTACAGTCTTTAATAGCACTCCAACACCTAACAGTCACGCATTCAAAAAAGCTCTTAATACAAGATATATCCACTATCTTTTCTCTCTGGCATCATGTCATTTGAACAGCTGCACAGTTTCACAAAAACACAGGTGATTTATCAATCCCACTTCTCACAGCCTTCCAAGCCAAAGGCAGCCATGCTAACATAGATCTGTGGCTTTCTACTTATTTTCTGACCCTAAAAAGAAATGTTCAGTATGGAAGTCAGGTTTATTACCTTTTACTTCTCTTGGCACTACAGACTCAAGACAGCGAAGGTGAGGTCCACCTGGCAGCAACAAAATTCTGACGCAGTTTCAAAATGCAGAGCACATACTTTAAGATGGGCCTCATCTACTTGCATCATCTAAAATTCATACGTCTTGAAGATGTCAGCATTATCAGCGATTGCGAAAGCAAATTGCTTGACATTTACAAACTAAAGGTGAGCATACACAGCTAGTAGAATGGTCTTTGTTTTACTCCAGATTGAACAGATGTGTTAGGGAATTTCAGCACTCAATGGCTCTTACCCATCTAATCCTTAACCCTGTCACAGACAGTACAATACCTCACAGAATTTTCAAAAGCAAAATCTGCTAGAACTTTAAAAGACTAGGAAGGCACCCAAGATATCAACCGTGACTAAACACCTGATTCTGAAAAAGCTGTATTTACTGCAGCACATATAAGGCAATATAGAAATTCCCAATACACATGGAATGCTATTCTGAGACACTACATTAACTTACTTGTTACAATGCCTGCCAAAGCTAATACAAACTGATTTTCATCAGAATCCAGATCCTGCTGTTTCATGTCTTCACTTAATGACTTCACAAAGCTCTCCATGGTCTGTGCAGCAATTGTGAAAAACTTCACTGCTTTACTCTGCAAGCATGGAAGAGGAAAAAAAAACGGATTATATACACTGCAGCAGCTATGATTATTGAATGCTACAGTAAAATAGAACAATCTTCAAAATTAAAAAAAATAATCCAGTTACTTCAAAAAAGCCAACAGAAAATAGCAGGCATGCACTAAGTGACATATTTGATCTGCTCGTATTTCAAAGCATTACCTCAGAAGAAAATGGGAAACTACTCAATGCTACATTTATTTATAAAACTAAACCACTGCAAATTTGCCTCCTAAACCCACAATAATATATACATATATATCAAACAGCAGAATTGAAGCTGATTTTCAAAAATGAGGATATTATCTCTTTGCTTTGCAATACCTGTACAAGGTGTTCCACATTTACCTGAGCTACTACAGCAGCTTTTGTCAATACCCTATCCAGCTGAAGACTGGAGAGCAGCCTGATGTAGTGATGAATTTCTTAAGAAACCAAATTAAATACCCAGGAAAAAAAAAGCAGAATTTGAGCAGGATTCATTAATTGCTCTATACAGGCTCAAGAACAACTGGCTAGGTAGAAATTCTTTAGCAAATGAAACCGAGGTCTCTCCTGGGTCACAGGTTGAATTTAAGTCAGTAATGACGATCATCACAGGAGAGCATACACGCAGGAGTACAGCCTGTACTGATGTTACACAGTCTTCTCCCTTCAGCTGGAATACTGCTCCATTTTGGGATATCTCAGTTGAAGAAGCAGCCACCTGGTACAAAGCTCAGGGCAGGGCAATGAGCCTGGTCACAGGCGCAGACAGAGCCCATAAAAAAGGGCAGAGAGAACTAGTTTTGTTTATTAATAATTTTGACCTGTAAAGCATTGCTGGAACACACTTTCACACAGAGGATGTTGGTTTTTGTAACAAAAGAGCGTAGCAGACACCCCATAATGCCAGCTTTCCTGGTGTCTTTGATAATTTTGCCAGTTGTTTCATGAAGCAGCTGAAGCTTTTAGTCATTCCCAACAGTGACCCAATGGGACAGCCCAAGACATGCCCAAACTTGTACACATTTTGCAAAGCAACTGAAAAATTTTAATACTTCGTCCAAATCACTGCTTTCACAAGATGTGCAAGGCTCCTGGTAACATTTATTTATTCCTCCACTAGTGCACATTCACCACATCAGAGATGTGCAGATCCTGTGGGGTGACTCCAGCAATGGGGCATAAAAAGCAGGGTCAGCCAATACTCAGTACCTTCACAAACGGGACTGTGGTCCCAGAATAACAGGAATGAAGGGATCACAGGAAAAGAGAATGGAGATAAGTGTACTTCTACATGTGCTGGATGTACTTTTTTTATACTTCTATGGACACCACAACTCAAAAATGGCAATTTTAACATAAGCAGTGACTATATCTCAAGAAGCAGAGGGCGTGAGAGAAAAGGAAGAACCTACTATAGCAGACTAGTATAAGCTATTACGAAAATATGTATTCACATGGGAACATAACAGAGTACTAAGCAACCAAGTAGTTGGTGTGTTGCACAGAAAACAAAATCTTTTATTTGCCTGTCCCTCGAGGTGCTGCCAGTGGCCTCTCTGCTGAACCTTTTTCCAAATAGTCATTAATTAACTAGCGGTGAGGTCTGAGGAGCTGCAGCAGAGATCAACCAGGTTTATAAATAGAAAACATTACGTACTCAGTGCAGTCTCTTATTAGCTTGACAGTACTTTCACAGGACAGAAGAATGTCTCACCCACAGACACTGAGATAAGGACAGTTCTGAGAGCAGCCATTAAGGTGCTTGAGCTCAGATGGTGCAACGAACCCTTTGCTGTCCAAGTAAATCCTGCGTGAAAACAGCCGTTAACGTGCAAAATTGTTGCCATAAAATATAACACCCTTTGTCACCATAGCAGATAACTGAAGTAGTAGAGCACCTTGTAGGATCCAAAATTTCTCAAGTTGAAGCAAGCCTTGATGTTGTTCTGCAATCAAAGCTTCGGTTTGCGTTTCCATGCGAGAGCCCTGCCACATGGATATCTGGTTGAAGTTTTTTGAAAGACATCTAAAACAATCTCAGGGAAATGGATTCTTTTTGTGGCACATGCAGGTAGGTATCTTTGAAAAACTCTCTCTCACACTACTTCTCTGGATGCTTCTTCAAGTTCTGTCTAGAAACATTCTGCATGGGCAGAAACAGTGGGCATCTCTCCCTGGCTGCGCTGAAAACCACTTGTGTTACATTTAGGATTTGCTGCTCGAGTTTTGACTTACCTGTATGGACACAAATGGTATATTGGTCCCAAACATCATTTCAGTCAACCTGCATTATAGAACTGTAGGAAAGACCTACTTCTGTATCTGCGCAAAGACTGAGAAAAGCTTAAGCACTGTTCCCTAAGGCAAGAAATTATTTTGAATTGATGTCACCCTCCCCACAGGCTTAAATATAAGCAACGGTTTCAAAGCGTTCTTGATGTTCTTACACATTCCTGTAGTTCATAGCACCTTCTCAGGGGAGGGGGGGGAGGACGCTACAAGCTGTACAACTTGTCCAAAAATCACCCAAAGAAAAAACTTTGTATGACAAATCTCCATCACCTTTGAATAACCTGACTCACTGCCAGTTGTAATCTGTGGTTGATGCAATGCCATGCGATCCATTTATGATTTTCCTAGTAGTCTTGTTGCAAACCCACACGTGTTTCTTACCACGTTACGTGCATCATCACAAGAAAATGATGCCAAAAGATGTTGCTACGATCCTTGCCAGAAGTACAGCCGTTCAGAGGGCTCTAACGATTGCTGGGAATGACTATAGTAGAAACGTTTTGCACTTCTAAAACCTCGAAGCAGAAGTATTGCATCTTCACAGTTGGGCTTTTCACCCTTATACAAATCATCACGTAACAGTTTTAGTTTTACTGAAATCTACTTAATTTTGATTAAGACTGCTGTCAACAAAGGCTTCTACTAATTTAACTCTCATCTTGCAGAAATACTGTCATTTTTGTCACTGCTAGCATTTTGTTTGTGGGAAACAGATAATTTCAATACTGTTTCACACGTCAAACAACAATGGCTAGTCACTAAATATTGTCAGCTCTTACAGTTATAAACTGTCCTGAAAATACAGAATGTAATTTTATACTGGTTTTGTTGCTATATGGGGGCTCTGTGGTACCCATCTGCCTTTTTTTTTTCATTCTAACTGCTTTGTACAGTTTTTTTACAGATTTTTTTTTCCCCCCCTCAGTAACCGTTGCTGCTTAGATCTCGAATCATCAGAAGTTATCACCATAAGATATCACTGTACAGCCTTCTCATATCCAGTATGAAGTTATAACTGTATTTTGGTTTACCCAAACTGGGAAACCTCTTACAGACACACTAGTTTACCACGTACTATAATGAAATAATCCTATTCACTAAGCTGTTCGACATGCTGCTGAAAAATCAGGCCAGAAGAAACTGTGGCATCAGTTCACTCAGATTAAACACAATTCCTTCTCATGTTGGTCGTGACAAGACTGAAAGTTGTATTTTTATCAAGCCTGTTCCTCTGATCCCTCTCAATTCCATCAGCTGCACTTAGCAGTGAAACTGTGTTAGTTGTAGTATTACTATGGTAATTAACTGGTGTTGATTTGTTGTGGTTTTGGTTGGGTTCTGTTATAGGCTTGTTGTTTGGTGGTTGTTTTTTTTTTTCAAATAAGCTACCTGTCCACCTTTAACACTGAAGATTTAGTAAGACTCATTAGCAGCTGGGCTCTCTAAATTTCCAAGAGTCATGTATTAAGGCAGCACAAAGATTTGAAAAAGTTGAGAACTGATGAATCTGTCTTCCTTCCATGGAAATAGTTCCCCCAAGCTCTCTACAGTCATGGGAACTGCTGCATGTGCCCAAGAATTATTTTTTTCTTCTGATAGCTTGAAAAGACATTTACTCTGTGCTTGCTGTAGCCTTGCTTCCAGTTTAATTGCATGTGGTGGAAAACAGATAAACCTTGTTTGATAACATAAGAATTAACTACTATATTTATTCCCAGCCTGCTTCAAAACACTTTATAGTTCCAACACTTCTTAAATGAGGATGGATGGTTCCTAAAGAATGTACAATTGAGAAAACATTTTTGCTGTCCAATTAGTTTCTGAAATACATCCTTATATTAAAGTGTGTTACAGAGCAAGGTCCTTATTTTAAAGGCCTAACAGCATTATTGCCAGTAAGTATTCACCTGCCATACTTACTCCTCCTAGAATGATTTTAACAGCTTCCTCATTGCTAGATACACCCCACAACAACGTGCACACCGCTGCACCCATTTCTGTGCAATACTCTGCTTGCTGCAGGAGCTGCTGCTTGGCCTCGTTCAGCTGCTGGCGGAGGTCTAGTTTCTCCTGAAATAGAGTAAGAAAATTTTGGTTGCACTTTGTACCAGCCAAAACAAGTTTCTAGGCTAAGGGATAGAACAAGAAACATCATCGCGGCCGTATATGAAATGGGGCAAGGAGAGACGTAGGGTGGCAAACTTGCAGCAGTTACAGATACGTACCTTCTCTCCTGAGCTATATCTAAGTAGTAAGTACATCGTGGAGGCTGACAGTAACCAGAAGCCTGCCCACAAGGTCAGACCAAGTGACCCACTGAGACTGAGTGGCACCTAGAGATGTCTGATAGGAGAGTCTGCTCCTCCTAAGCAAACAGCTACACATCTCCAAGAGCGAAGAGATTTCAGCACCAGAGCGCCTTTCCAGACACCTTACAAAAGATACTGGAAACATCTTATAGGAAGGGAGGCTTGTTTTGTTTTTCAGAACAGAATTCTGCCTTAGCTAACATGCTGCATATCTCATATAAATACTGTTATCTCTTCCAACTTTTTTCTATTGGCATAATGCCGATCAGCAGTGGCAAAGTAAGATGGAGTCCTTGGAAAAACAAACCTAAGGTTTGAAGTTTGGAGGGCCTCTCGTACCAAGAAATCCAGGCACCACTGTGCATCGGACACCACAGTCAGCTGCTCAGTGGTTCCTGCCACAAAGCGTAAAGAGAGAACAGAGCAGCCCAACATGACCAGGGCACAATTTCAATTTGGCAGTACTTTTTGCCCAATCATGTGGGAAGTTGGCCAGAAGAGTATAATGAGATGAGGTACAATTCCAGGTCTCACTGGCTTGCTATCAACTGCCACAGGGGCAGAGAAGGTGCCGCACTTCTCAGTTTAGAGCTAGCGTGGACAGTGAGATCAAGGCGGGGATACCGCAGTCTATGGCCTCTCAGGGTGGGTAGGGGCTCCCTGCTGACTCCGAGTGGGGTGGTATGAGACAGTGTTGCAGGGAAAGAGAAAGGCCAGTCAAGAAAAGTGATGCTAACTCAAGTATTTAAAGAGAGAGAGAGAAATCACAGATCACTGTCAAAAGAACAGAAGGGTCTTGCTCTGCCCATTTTGTGGGCATGGGATTTTCAGATCCACCACAAAGAGCACCCTCCTCAGCCCAGCCTCCCTCATGTGCTCAGCTATCAGGATGAAGTGTGGGGAAGAGAGAAGGAATCTTTTCTAAGTCAATTATGAAAGCAAGTAAACAGAACAAAAACTTTTAACCACGTATTCCCATCACGATTTTAAAATAAGTATCTTGTAATTTTGGGGCTTCACTTCAGTATTTTATGTTGAGAGTCTGGAAAGAATAGAAATGTAAACTCATCCGAAGACGTACATAACATGATACCAACCAGTACAAAGCTGCTTGTGCTGTTTGTCATCAATTACCTACCTAGCCTCCTGCATCACACGACAGCCTGATTTGCAATGCTTTATTAGGGAACACACAGGCTAGGATTTGTAAAGTTCAAATTCAATTTATCAAGCTGATTTCTGTGCATATTTATCCTCTGGAGTCTTCTTCAACTTACAGTTTAATATATGCAAAAGACTGACATTTACTTCTAATTCCCTAGGCATGGAAGTTCCAGAAAAAAAGTCTCTTAATTCTTAATATTTGATCATTTTTAAGAAAGTTAGTAAAATTTTATCTTTTACATAACCAACTGCCAGACCCATTAGCTTTTCTGCCACCATGTGCATCAACAAAATGCCCACAGGCATCTTCCTGTCTAACCCCTATATTGTCCCTGTCTTTTTTCCCCGCTGTTCTTGTCTTAGGAAAACATATCTTTTAATACATTTTATTTGCATTTTTTACTGGGATGCTAATACTGAATAATAAGACATAAAACTCTGTAATACCAAAGCTAGATCCCCCAACTAGGATGCAAAGCCAGCAGAAGAAATGCCAGAATTTTTAATAGATCAAAGGCAACATCAGAACAAAGATATGAAGCAAGGAAAACAAAATAGTGCATTCAAGAGCCAGGAAAATAAACAGAGCCTGCAAAAGCAAATAACCTAGCTGGAAGCAACACTCCGGAGAGTTCACATCACCAAGCAATCACTGTGCTATGCAACACCACCATCTTCAGGAAAGGGTCAAGGCACGAGAATTCAGCAGTGCTTAACTACATAACTATGAAAAGAGAGACACAGACGACATGAGCCAAGAATAACATGTGTGCTTCAAGTTTTGCTGAGGTTCAGAAAGCATAGCAATTTCCTAATCAGTGATACAGCACTGCACAGAAATTTTGGAATGTAAAATGGTGATTTATGATCCCTTAAGAAAAGGGCACTGCTCAATTAGAAAATGCATTTATTTTATGTTTGTTTCAGTGAATTGTTTCCTTTTCCTTCAGAAGACAAGTATGTAGAACATTCAGAAACTATACACAAGGATGCCTATAGCAGAACAGCAATCAAACAAAAAACACCATGCAAAGTGATTAACAGGAACAAAAAAATCACACACAGACATATACTATCTTCTTTTATCCCGAAGAGCTAAAGGATTTCACAATGTACGTAAGTACAATCCATTCAGACAAAGACACCTTTGTGGCATATAACCAGTGTATACTGCACAACAGCAAAAATATGAAGAGAAAAGCTTTGGTCAGGAACACCAAAACAACTACTCTTATTAAACTCTCCGGGTTTTAAGTAAAACTTGAATCCAAACAAATCACAAACCTAAACCACCTGCCATTTATTCTGTCATATTAACAAGAATAAACGGTGGGACCTACTTCATTAATATCTAAAGCAGCAACATCAATTCTTACAGAGATTTTATCCTGGATACTTACACAACTAAAGACCTGGGTGCACAGCAAAAATGACCACATATCTATTGCCAAACTGCAATACCTATCTCAGAAGACACTTATTTTGAAATAAGGAGTATCCAGATAGACAACTATTCCATCATACTTTACATTCATGACAAACTTGATTCCAGAATGACTTGTCCATTCAAATGTGCCCTAAAACCACATGTCTGAACTAATTTATTCCTTTTCAAAAAGGAAACCATTTCTGTGGATTTGTCTGTCTCTATGCAATCCCAAGGCTGGCAGATGCTAACTCTGGAACTCCAACAAAGTGGGCTTCTGCTGACTACTGAAGATAGCTATCAGCTCCAAGGAAATGAACTTTTGCAGCAAATAATCACAACTGATTCTTGCACTTCTCAGAAATTAAGCTGCTAGCCTGCGTCATCCTGTTTGAACCCCAATGGCTTCACAGAAGACCCACAGTTTGAGAAGTCACAGTCTTTAATATTCCTTGGAGTCACCATCCCTGAGGGTGTTTAAGGAAAGGTTAGATGTGGTACTTAGGGACATGGTTTAGTGGGTAATAGGTGGTGGGGGTATGGTTGGACTAGATGATCCTTGAGGTCTCTTCCAACCTTAATGATTCTATTCTATTCCTTCACTGTTAAGAATCTCCCCTCTCATAATCACCAAATACAATATTGACAGAGCAAAAGGAGCCCTGTAATTGTTCTTCGACTCACAGCTGTACATGGTAATTGGATCAATAGGTGCATTGAGAAAGACTATTAAAACTAAACAAAGGTACACAGCTTACAGAGAGCCAAGAGAGGCCGGTTTCATTTTGTACACTGGGTTGCTTACATTGACTTCTTTGAAAAATAAGTCGAGAGTTTCATTCAATTCAAAAGAACTGATTCTGTGAAGGACCTTTTGATGCCAGCCACACCACAATCTTCCTGAATACCCAGTGTTTCGTTTTAACATGTTAATATAAACAAACTGTTAACGGTTGACTTTTTAACTTTACAAATGAACCCTACTAAGAAGCCCGTAATGCAACCCCACACAAGCACACCTCACACAGTATGGAAGTTATATATATGAGAAGAGAGATCTATGCTATTATGCAAGAGTTAAGTACCTAAGCGGGAGACCAACTGTCAGCTGGTACTTCTATTTGCACACATTAAACAATTTTTGGTACTGATCATATTATATTTTGCCTAGTTATAATATTGACCCTTTTGCTCTAGGGAAAAAAAATCCCTATCAATTATGAACTTCTAGGTAAGTAATTTACTCATCACCTGACTATAGGAATAGACATCCCAAAATGTTTTTCAGGCCAAGGATGTATTTTGTGACATGAACATGAAAAATATTACTGCTTTTGTTATTAAAACCCAAGCATGCAGATACCAATATTCTGATAGCAAATCTACCTTCTTCTCTCTCATGCAATCTGCCTGGGCTGTTTCCAGACGGGCTCTGAAGTGCTCACAATCCATTTTCAGCTGCTCTATTTCCTCTTCCTTTTTCTCCATGTCTGTGACAGGATAAATCAGATAAACGAAGTAATAAGTTACAGCCAACAGGCTTGCACTAAACCAAAAAAGAACCTACTAAGTGCAACTTGAATGAGATGCTTTCACTATTTGCTTGTGTTAGACCACCTCCTTGTGGCTAAACTGCCATACAGCCATTTGCCACAGTTCAGATTTTTAAAAATTTACTCAATATTCTACTTGGTTTTTTCATGATGGTTTCCATGTCTGGTATCTTTGAAATTCAGTGAGTATAGTGAAAAATCTAGCAAAAATAATACCAAGATCAGTCAAAAGTGTTTCAATATACAATTTACCAATTATATGAATACCAAGAATGAAATGCAATTACTGCAAACATTTTAAATTAATGTTTATAATAAAGACATTATAAGCTATTTAAACATTATTGTCAGTGACACACAAATTTTACAATTATCTTTAAAAAAAAAAGAAATCACTCTCTGGTGTTATCAGAAATACGTTCCAATTTAGACGCTTTAAGAAGTATTATATTTCACAATCACAACATTTGTTTTGAAAAAAAAACACATTGAAGGAAATTTTTAACAATTGTTGGTATTGTATTTTACTTCAAAAACCATGGTTCTGGATGCTCAGTATTTATATTGAAAAAAGGAAACACATTTAAGTAATTCCACAAAATAATGTCCAAACAGCATCTACTGTAATTTTGGTTAGCTTAAAAAACAAGTTAGACTCCACTTTGAGCACCATACCCTTGATCATGAGAGAATGGTCTATTCATATAATTGATACATACCTCAATTCCCCTTACACATGGTCAATATTTTTGAAAGTATTTACCAAAAAGGCGTATCAAATTAAATCATAAAAAGGTAACATTTTTTAAAAAAAGTCCTTATTATCCAAAGAATTTGGATTTTGGCATTTTGTTTAGTAACTCTACATTATTTGGAAATAAATTCCTTTCTTGTTTGGTCCTAATGGACAAAATGTATCATCTCAAATACCTGCACATGGTTTTGAGTAGCAGATATAAAAGAAAATAATCTAGCCACAAACAGCGCTTCTGAAGAGGTGCGACACACTTTCAACTCAGCCCTTGCGTGATTCTAAGCCATCAACACTCTGACTTTTTAACAGAAACCAAAGAGGCAATGCAGGGGTCCACTGCGAGGAAACACACATGTGCCTGGGCATCCTCGCCCCGCATTTAGCTCTTTTAGACCTGCAATCCAAAGGAAAAGAATGAAGGTGGGAATGGATTCACTGAGTTTTTGAGGAGTAACTCTGGTCAGTGGTAGGAAACTTGCTTACTTTCTGTCAAGTAAAGAAAATTTAGTCCCATGGACCTATTACTATGTGTGTGTTAAGTCTTAGGACCTTGACAGAAAGATGCCTTGAGCCAGGGTAGGGCATGCTCTGCTTATCAATGACAGACCAAGAACCTGTTTACCTTTGCCTGGTAAGTGCATCTGGTGGAACCCAACTCCTAGTGAAAATCTCTCTCGCCGCAAGAAAACAAGCTCTCCTGAATGAGAAGAATCACTTCCAGCCTTTGAGAGGATGAATCCACCCTGACTCCAGTATCAGCACAGCCAGCAGACACACAAAGATGCCACAAAATTCACTGGCAGACTTCAAATGTCCTGGAACCAACACTGAGCCAAGAGAAGGGGAACAGTATTTACTGAGTGCTAACACAATGCTGTCTGTGTCTTTTGAAGTCCTCCAGATAAAAGATGTCTGTATCAACCTCCTCTAAAGTATCATGATGTTTTATGTCAAGGGAAACTAGGGCCATTCTAGAGGGAAAAATGGGTAATATTGGAAGCTGATGAAGAGAGATCTACTTCCATCCTTGTCTCAGTCCTGGAAACTCCCCCTATTTCATCCAGTCAGCTCTCCCAACAAGGCTGCGTGTACCAGTCTTGACATCGGACAGCCGCTTGGCACACAGCAGCAGATACTCTGTTGACACCAAAGACTGCAGCTGTGCTGCTGACTCCCGCTCACAGTGGTCCTAAGTAAAACATTGGGAAGCTAAACAGGCTCCCCTACTGACTCCAAGTCCCAATCCCCAGCAAGAAAGCTCCTTCCCTCTCAACACTAAAATCTTGAGGCTCAAACTGTCTACCTCCACCAAGTGAAGAAGCAGCAGCTTTCGCCATCAACTTCGATGAGTAAGAAATATGAAATGCCATCCTTATACAAGCAGGAAATATACAACCTTACTCCTGCACTGGTGAACCACACTCTGGGAAGCAGTGGCATTTACCCCTGAGAAAGACAGACTCCAAAGCAGAACAAGGCAGTGGGCACAACAAAAGAGGAGGCCCACACTTCAGGCCTTTTCAGGTGGGCTCATTCTCATCCATGCTGTAGGTCACGCCAGACTTTCTGGACCAGAGATCTAATCTCAAAGCTCTGGGAGATAGAGAAAGGAGTACCATTACGGTGAATGACAACAAGTGATGGGATTGCAAGTCTGCTGATTCAAAAGCTAGACCAATGTTAAGTGCAATTTTTAACATTCCCCCAGTATACTGAGTTCCACTAAACATATGCATAATACAGAAAACATGCTAGAGTCAAAGATTCCTGGAGCCAGTCTTCCTGGGGAGGGCAGTAAGAACAAAGAGTACCTTTCTTTTGAAACAAACAATTCACCTGGCAAAAACCTTACAGAAGACTCTGCCATCAACCCGAAAAGTAGGTGTTGGTTGCACTGACCGCTGCCAGCTCAGATATCCAGTTTGCTCCCACAGCAAACAGGTATCCCTATTGACCTACATACACAGGTGAGACATGCAAAGATCTCAAGGCTTGTCAAAGCTATTCAAGACTCCATCAGTCTCACAACTGAATGGATCAGAGGTGTCAAAAGTCTCTGACTATAATCCACACTTCTTGAGGAGTACGAGAACCTGCTAACCATTTCACATCTGCAATACCTAGAAAACTGCAATAGCTGATGAAAGTCTAGAGATGTACAAATCACCCTTTAGGCTTCTGTAAGAACATGAAAAGCCATCTCCAGTAGCTGCCAGGACTCCTGTAAGCTTCATATGCCAACATCAGGAGACTGTATTTAATAACCAGCACCAGAGAGCTCACCATTCTGAGACTGAAGACTGCTTGTATCCCTGTGATGTCCAAACTTTTGTGAACTGTATGCCCCAAAGCCTCCTTCCAGACTGCCTTATTTCATGCTGCAGAGGTAGGAGCAGATTGGAGCAGCAAAAATCATCACTTGACTTGTCGAGCTGTAGGGGCAAACAACGGCAAGAGCGTGAATAAATATTTAAATGATCTCATTAACTGCAAGGGATCCAGAGCGCTGGCTAGCCAGCGGAACATTTGAAAGAGAGTCTTAAAATCCCCAAGCTGATGCCACGGACCTGCTGCTGGAAGGCCCTGACAGCGTCTCCTTGATGTCTGGCACAAGGAGCAGAAGAAGGATCAGAGAGAGAAATCTTGAGACTGAGCACTAATAGAAGTAGGCACAACAAGGATCTGACTAGTTGAGGATCTTGAACACTTAATGCAACTGGAAACAGTCCGTGATGCCCTGCAATAGCATAAAGAGGACATTCCCAGATCCTATGTCACTTCCTGTGACACAGACGATTTCCCAACTGGCAGCAGGAGAGGTGGTAGTCTCCTCACCTCTGTTAGGATTTGATGGCATGGAAGAATCTTTCAAGAGCAAATCGTTGAGGCAGCTGGAAGCTCTGTCCCAATATATGACTTGGTATCAGAGACAGGCCTTAAGGCTCTATCTTACTACTCTTAGTCAGCTGTGGCAAGTTAACTTCCATTTCATCACTTGAAATTCTACAAGAGGTACACTCTATAGTCTTGTCCCGTGTCTTTTCAGGTAAAACCAATTCCGAGGAGGTGAACTGTACAGCTGCATGTAAGCTACAGGCCCTAGGGATGGAGCTGACTCAGATCTGGTCCCGACAGCATGTTGGGAGTGGTGCAAGTGTTGAAGAGATAATGCACAGAGAACCACAACACTGAAAAACTGGACTTTGGGGACAGCAGTAAAAAGACCTTTATAACAGAGAGTCAGTCTTCAACTTTTTTTATTACGAATATTAATGGCAATAAAAGCATACAAGCTAAAAACCAAGACAAGCTAAATATAACAATATTATCTCCTCCTTTAAATGTAAACTTTTTATCCACAGCTTTTACCACATTTTTTGCTGTGCGTCTACAGTTACATTTTGAAAAACAGAATGCTTTCACCTTTTCTCAAGGAGGAATCACTTTTCTCCCTCCTCCCCCCGATACAGCTTCCCTACTGCCTAAACTAAGTATGTTTTTATCCATGGTAAAATATTTGTAAAAATTCATTTGACATGTCTAATTATTTCCAGTGCAGTAATTTTCTTCATTACAAACACATTAATTTAGTGCAGCAGTCATTGAACATTACAGTTTAATCTGGAATACCTCCACAAACTCTACAACCACTTGTAGGGGCATGACAGTTTGTTCTAAGTAGTTTTGGCAGAAACTATAACAGCTTGTAACATGGTACTACTCACTTGATTCAATAGCATCCAGTTTCTGGAATGTCCCCAGGATATCCCCATTCAGTATTTTGGGTAAGAAATCCCGCAATTGCATAACCTCCGTTGTCAGCCTTTCCAAATCCCTCCTCCTAACTTCAACAAATTCCTCTTTGGTCTCAGCCTTCTGAAATAAAAAAAAGCAAACCAACCACCAACCAAACACATCGTTACAGCCTTGCAGTGCTTTTCTGCTTGAATTCCTTCTCTCAGACAAAATTATTCCTCTGTATTACATTATTTCAGAAATTCATAACCTTTTAAAAGAAAACTATCCAGTAATCACTAAACTCAAAAGTCTCTGAGACAAACTCTTTGACTATGATCTAATTTTTGCCAACCTGGCCTCAAGCAAATCATGTTATGTTTCTGCATCTGTTTCTTCACCCAAGATGTGTGCAATGTACCTCAGAATGCTGTAAAAATTAAAGTTTGCATTTTAAAATGTCAACAGCTATGCATACGCCAAGCTATCGTTCTGGGACTGTTGTAAAGCATACCATGTAATTAATTTTAATTCAAATATCTGCAAGATCCTCAGCCACCTTGCTAAATCACATCAGCTACTTTAGAAGAGATAGTATTTTTTCAATACAATTCATCTCTGTGAGAAGTAAAAACTATTTTCAACCCAATTCCCCCCAAAAGTAATTTAATCCCAAGTTCAGACAAAAATTGTTTACTAGTTTCCTTTTGTGCCAGGCTATTGCTTTGATTCCAGAGTCCAACAGAACATGCGTTGATTTTAAAATTAGAGAGAAATTCCTGTACCAACAGTCCTAAACTCCAATTTCTGATGTATGTACATGTGCACACTGCTGTATCTTAAAGATTTAGCTTCCTTGCCTAAAACATTAATCACCTAATATATTCTCACAAAGTAAAATTATATCTTTAGCATTGTTTTGCACTGCATTGAGAATGGTGCAGAAAAAAACTGAGATCCTTTATGGATCACATCTCCTTACAGAAAGGAGAGGGTACTACAGAGCACAGGAAACTATCTCCTAAAGGTACAAAATATGCCATCCCCACAGTCTTCTCGAGTCTGGCTGCACAAGACAAATGGAGGTCATCATCACCGGTACAGACAATGCTACCCTGGCATTTCTATCCTTTCCAACCATTTCCTACAATTCTGCCTTTCTGCTTCCTCAGGTTAAACATTTCCTTTCAGTTCTGCTTCCTACTTCCTCTTTTTCCCAGCTTTTTCATATCCAGGCAGTTGTAGGGACAGAACGGGCCACTTTCAGCTTTCCTGGTTCAGAAGCACCAGAGCCACAGTAAAGCAAGGAAGGAAGATTTTACTTCGAACTCGAACTGTATGCTCTAAGCTGCATTCAGGAAGTGCTTCTGGCAAAGGTAGTATGGCCAGCTACCACCAGATCACGTGATTCCAGAAAAATATAACTCATTCAGGTCTCAAGAAAGTATGGGATAAACACATGGCAACGGGACTCTACAGAAGAGTACCACCCACACATCAGCAAACAGGAAGGACAGACAACTCGGTATTGCTCAAAATTACGGAGCACAATTTGGTACAGGCATAGAACTGGCCCTGATCACTTGCAGAAGCTAAATTCAAACAGAATACACTACTGCAGTACCAGGACTGAGATATTAACTATACGATAAGGAGAAATTGCTCATCTGTAGTTCCCGGTGTACACACGGACATTGGCAATTCGGCAGTTCCAACAGACAAGCTTTATTTCCTCTGCTTCAGGCAGCGGCCCAACACCTCTCCCCACTACAACACCATGAGGGAAGCAGCCGTGGGCAGTGGAGCGCAGCAGTGTGCTGCCCAGCCCCTCACGGTGACGGCCGGGGACTGGACGCAGGAGACATGCCTTGCGCCCTCAGAGACC
>VWZZ01001196.1:41364-58358 GCA_013399095.1 Psophia crepitans
GCCCGGCCTCTCACCGCGGGGCCTCCATCTGGGAGGTGTTTGGGGGGGGTTGTTTGGGGTTTTTTCTTTTTAAAATGTTTTCTTTTTCGTTTTTAATCGGTTTTAATTATTTACTTTTACACATATATTTCGCCACAGGGTGTCAGCAGCCCTTAAGGGCACGGAGGGCCTCTCACGTCCTCACCCATACAGTTTCCCCGCAGCTGCAGCAGGCAGGCCGGGCCCAGCGCTCGCCCGGGGGGCTGGGGGGCTCGGGGAGGGTCTGCTTGGCCCCGAGCGGGGTCTTGCTGGCAGCAGTAACCTACCGGGATGGGAGCAGTACAGCTCACACGCTCATTCCTGGGAGCAGGCCCCAAAGGCATGGAGCTGGCCCAGGCTGAACCCACGGCAGTACGTGGAGCGTGTATTTGCTGTGCCGCCTGGTGAGGTGCTGCCTGCCGATCTCTGTGACTGATGTTCAGGCACACTGGAGGGAATTGAGTCGATTTGCTGTTGCCCATTCAGATTATCTGGGTTACTGTTTACTTCCACATTCATGATATCAAAAGGTTTTTTCCAACACAGTTTATTATTCTACATGGAGCTATGTACTGTCACTTTAGAAGCAGTGCATGGGCACTTCAGTGTTGTCTCTGGAGACAGCTCATGTCTAGCCATGCCAGTCTGAAGCTGCCTGCACCCGAAGGTGCCTCCTGTGCACCCTCTGCTCACGGACACAGGTTATAGGAGGCTTACGAGGT
This sequence comes from Psophia crepitans, assembly GCA_013399095.1. Lineage (NCBI taxonomy): Eukaryota > Metazoa > Chordata > Aves > Gruiformes > Psophiidae > Psophia > Psophia crepitans. The sequence goes on from VWZZ01001196.1 coordinate 42,105, forward strand.
CAGTCATAGCGTCATGTGAATGCATGGACCCAGTTCAGTAAACATTCCCATTGGAGCAGTAAGGACCACAGTATGGAGATGTCCAAGAGATTCTGTGGTGTTTCTGGACTGCTTTTTGCAGCATGCTGTGTTGCAAGCTGGTCACAACACAGGAGCAAAACTGGTTATGAGCGTTTGCAGAGCGCTGTCTCTGACCTAGTAAACCTTCCAGCTGCATTTGGGAAAGCGGGACTGAGGTTTATGCATACACGCTTCTTTAGCTTTGAGGAAGCCAGCCTAGACCTGGTACCCTGAGAGCTAAACTGCAATGCTGGTTGAACCTTAGGTAATTCTTTGAAAAGACACTGAGGAATAGATGATGTTTCTTCTCTTTACTCTCTTTCCTTTCCAAATAGCATTTGACCCATTGGCCACATTTGACAGAGGGAAGAGCACATAAGAGCAGCCTCACAGGGTCAGGCCACAGGGCCAAATAGCCCTTTTCTGACAGCTACCCTAGATCTAGGGGTTGCCTGGCGGCTAATAAGAGCAAGTGAGCATACATTGTATTCCTCCCAAGTACTTTCAGAGCCTCCAGCTATTTTAGCTCTGGAGACTTCCTAAGCCAGACATGACTTCTCTGTGTTCAGGCGAGCTCTGTGCATCTCATTGCAAAGCACAGGTTTCTTTAAGTTTATGGAAGTAGCCTGCCAGATGGACAGGAGTGCCCTAACTGAGGGAAAAGGTTGCAAGTTAAGCTAATGCCTTAAGATATTAGGAAACCACCACAGAGAAACTGTCAGTTGGGATGTGAACCTTTTGTGTGTTAAAGTCAGCCCACCATGAAATGCAAATGAGGAGGAAACAGTGTTACTCATTTCCAGAGCTCTTAGATTTACTTACTGTTAAGTACTATTCAAGCTAGTAGTATTAAAACAAAGGTTAATGTCTTTGGACTTGGAAAGAAAGCGTTATGTTCAGGAGAGAGATTTTTTTTTTAAAAAATATAATTGGCAGTCTTACATCCATCCAACATCCTGAGAGAGATGAGTCTCGTACGTTAGATAACCTAGCTGGACACCCTAACCTAGTTAGATAACCTCACTTGAACAGTTTAGAGCACACTAACTTTTGAAAGGAGTGGTGGAGTTCACCTGACACTCACCTCAGTCATGTGTTTCATAGGCAAACAGGACTGACTGCTCACTGTGGTCTGTGCTAAGGCTGCGTTACGGGTCATGCTGGGGAAGCTTCTTCAAAGAGCTAGAGCTCTCAGTTTTCAGCAGGAGGTTTAACTCTACAGAAGGCACAGAACTACTGAAGTCATCGTGTGTGCAGATGAGCTTGGATGAGCACATTCAACTACCTGAAAGGAGGTTGTAGTGAGGTGGGTGTCAGTCTCTTCTCCCAAGTAGCAAGCGACAGGACGAGGGGGAACGGCCTCAAGTTGTGTCACGGGAGGTTTAGGTTGGATATTAGGAAAAACTTCTTCACGGAAAGAGTAGTGAGGTGTTGGAAGGGACTGCCCAGAGAGGTGGTTGAATCACCGTCCCTGGAGACATTAAAAAAACGCATAGATGTGGCGCTCCAGGACATGGTCTAGTAGGCATGGTGGTGTTAGGTTGACGGCTGGACTTGATGATCTTGGAGATCCTTTCCAACCTTAGTGATTCTGTGATTCTATGATTCTATGATAACAACTTGGAAGTGGTCTTTTTTTTCATGTTAACTACCTTGAAACAGAAGAGCACGCTGTACTGGGCTGATAATAGGAGGATATCTTTGTAAAGAGATTGGTAAATGAATTGGTGAAAGAGTAGTAAATAAAAGTAACTTTTAGTAAAAGATTGCTGGGCGGTTTTGTAGCTGACAAAGGCGCAGTTACTTGGGTCCAGATCGATAAAGGATTTATATAATTTCCACTGAACTGTGCCCATGTGGATCTGGTCCTTGGAGATTATCTGGAATAGGAAAAATGGCAACAATTTTAATGATAGCAATGTCAAAACAGCATAACTCCCAAACAGAAATGCTAGCAAGGCTTGCACTAAAGTAGGATGTCTTCAGTGAGTGGTTGTAACATTACTGATCCAAGCTCCCACACTGTACATGGGGACGGAGTTACAGTCCAAGCCCTAAAACCGAAATCTTTCTCAAGGTGGCTTTGAGGTACAGAAGGTCTTGAGTTTTGTGCACTGTGGTTGCTAATACAATACAGTCAGGTTTTCAGCTTGCTTGAATGATTATTATTTGCCAGCTGTGGATGGCGACGGCAGGGCACATCAAAACGGAAAAAGACAATCTTGGCACTGCTTTTTGAGGATAAGAAACTTGCTCTAAACCCTTTTGATCAGGCTCCTTTGTTAAACGGATGAAGGACTGCCTAGGACACTTTAAAAAGCCCTCTCTATGTATCGAAAGCAACCCCATGGAAGTCTGAGTTCACTAGATGGGGAAGGACTCCTGAGCCGTCTTTATAGGTAGCAGCTGACTTCCCCTGGACACAAGCGTAATGTCTGATGCCTCTGTAGAGTTAATGCTGCCTGTGAGGTTAAGCTTGCTTCTTACTGCTGCGTATGTAGCGTGTAATTCTGTTAAGAAATGTTATAAATGTTAATATTTCAATGAATAGTGAATCAGCAAATCAAATTGTTTCGTATTTAATCTTAACACTATTGCCAAATCTTAAGTTAAATTTACAATTAATGCTTAATATTACTAGACATATTGCTTCCTATGTAGCATTTTGCCTATTTCCTTTGCTCAGCTCTACTTCCTTTCTTTTCAGCCAAGCATGACCGTAGATGATTTAACTAACGTGTTTACAATGTTTTGCCTGAATGGAGAATGCTACAGTAGTGATAATTGCTTTCAAATGAGTTGGTCCAAAGAGGAGGTACTTAATTTAGACCTAGCCCTGCATCTCAGGCTTTTTGATTGGCAGACCCCTAAAAATCTTCCAAAAGTAACAGTGATCTTTTTGGAGCAAATTTGAGTTTACTGATGATGATTACCTTTTTAAGGTGATTTTTCTTGAAATTACTTCAGAGTACTTAATAGGCTGTAGTTTGAAAATAGCTGTAGTACATTATTGTAGCTGCGTTATAACAGTACGGCATTGTAATTTTCCTTCCCAGAAATGTATCTAATGTAGTGAATAATCCAGTTCTTAAAATGGTCTTGAACAACTATTGCTGATAGTAAAATTTTGTTTTCCGTGTATTACTTCTGTAATGTGTGATTTTGACTCGAATATGATTTTTTTATGCTGTTAATAGTGAAAATATTCTTTGCTGTTAAAATTCAAATGATACTGTACCTCAAGACTAACTGTAAGAAAAGTGTTTTCATTGTGGTTGCTCAGACTCTTTGATTATGCATTTTAATGTCAAAATACTGCTAGAAGCCTATTCTATCTAAACAAACCCCCTAGTAAGGAACAAAACTTTTGGTAAAGTAAGGCTTTATTTAAAAACAAACAAACAAACAAAAAACCCCAGCCAGAAAGCTTTGTGAGTTACGTTTGACGATTTGCACATCACTTCTGTTGCTGAATTAGGTGTGATGCCCTCATGAAAAATATCACTCAGACTTGGTGCTAAAATATGCCAGAGGGATTTATCAGAATTATCTTAGTATTCATCTCAGCTGTGATTTCTTTGAAATCTTTGTTACTTTGATACAAGGTAGAAGCTTAATGTCATGGAATCACTGAACTATGCCAAGTTGGCTTCCAATTAGCGTGCTTACAGTAGGAACCAAGGTTTGCTCAAGAGAATATAACAAAAACAAAGAAGAAGGCAGGGAATAGAGGGAACTGCATGAAAACATATCGGTGGAAAGTGGGATTTTTCATGTTCATTCAGACTTCTTCTGCACCATAGGTGGCTTCAGCCAGGAAGAACTGCTAAAAATATGGAAGGGCCTGTTCTATTGTATGTGGATGCAGGATAAACCTCTGCTACAGGTATAGTAACTGTTTTTATAATTGCTTGAGTGGTTCTCTTCTGAAATACACTATAGGGACGTACCACTTTAGAATAGTGAAAATTACCTCAGTGAGTTTGGCTCACGGTTTTTTATTTTATTTTCTTTTCTTCCCCTGCTGCTCATATGTGGCATATGCAGGAGAGGTGACTAACTCGGTGATCCTCACCACACGAACAGAAGCCTAAACGGCATCATGTTTGGAGTCACCCTCTGAATGGCAGGTGTAGCTGTTTGCCTTCCAAAGCCAGACCTGAATTATACACGTTATGAAATCCATTGATTTGGTGGAACTAAAGGAAGAGAAATAGCAAGTTGCCCTTAACTGCAACTACAACATACCTGCAACCTTTAGTTAGCCCTGTTTCAAAGTTTCAGACTTAACTTTCTTTTGTTAGTTCGGTGGCACTTCCTCTACTATCACCTTTGTCTCTACTACTGGCTTTTGTCAACTACTACCAGTTTGTCTCCCTACTTGCAAAAGAACCAGTTCTGGAGTACCGAATCTTTGTAAGCTCACTTAATCAGTTTTCAAATCACTTACATGTTTGCATGACCAAGGTTTATCTCACACATAGCACAGAGAGCTCCACCTACTATTAAGCTGTGTGAAAACAGTACCCCTAAAGTTTTACATCATTTATTAATCCAAATAAATGGGATTTTTCTCCTCCTAATTTAATTTTATCTGCTGTCAGAAAAATGATTTGTGCAGAGATTTGGTGAAACGAACAGGACTTGATACCCTTGAGTCTTCTTGTATAACTGACCTAATCCCAGGGGAGGATAACTGCAGTACTAAAGCGGCTGACAGGAGAATGCTTTTCGTTTTGAGGGATGTTTCATGATATTTGTACTTCTTGCTGTTTCCTGGTTGCATGTTTAATGAGGAGACCAAGCTCTGAAACGTGCTATACTCACTACATTTGTTTCCTTTTAGGAGGAACTTGCAGACAATATCTCACAGCTTATCCATGTAATTCAGAATACAGAGGCTCGTAAGTACTATTTCATTATCCAGTCCTTTTTAAAGTACTTTACTCTTTGGCAATTTTGAGGGCACTGTGACAGTGCCAGAACAGAGATAGCCAGATAGGGGCGCTGCTTTGGGTTTTTCCTTGCGTTTTGTCCAGCTGGTTGTGATTGCGTTAAGGGAAGCAGGAGATGCGGTTTGTTTCTGGTTCTTGCAGGGAAAGGGTTGTATCTCCAGTGTGATAAAGGTGAGACTTTGCAGGGTGGGTAGCAAAGCAAACTTGTCCCTTTACTTTGCCATTCTGTATAGAATTACTTGTTCTGTGTATCTCCTACTTGAAACCAACCTTGTTTCTTGAGTTGTTAAGCACCTAGTATTTAAAATGCACTTGAAATAGAGTGCTCAATCAATGCCAAAACTTGCATGGATAGAAATGAATGTAGAATGGATATTTTGCTTTAACTTGTGTGTATATAACACGAAATAGATACGAAGCTGTCCCTGTAATTACACCTGTCTTTAAAAGCAGCTGTGTGCCTTTTCTTGCTTTGTTCTGAAGTTTAACTGATTTGTCCTTATACCTGCCTCAAGCATGTCTTCCCATAGCTCTGTCCCTGTCACTAGGCAAATCCCTGGGGAAATACATTCCTCTCTCACGTTGAAGCGATTTCTCGAGGTTCTTTTAGGTTAGCAAAATAAACCATTGTGCCAGATAGGCAAATACTTGTTCTTACTCACTCGCAGGTCACCTCTTCATTGAGACATTCTGGCAGACCATGAACCGTGAATGGAATGGGATAGACAGTCTGCGTCTTGATAAGTACTACATGGTAATACTAACTCTCTTGTAGATGTTTTCTGCAAGGAAAGATGTGGTGGGGATGTGCTGGAAGGCAGCTTTGTCTGCGCATGCATTTATGTATGTTGTAAGAGAAGACATGTGACCATCTTTGTGACGCATTGCAAGAGACATTTAGTTTAAAGGCTTGCACTCACCTCTGTGAATCCAAAAGCCATTACAGTTTATGTCAGGCTGCAAGTGCTTTCTTGTTTGCTTTAATTTATAACGTAGTCATGTTTCTCATTGATTTCTATACGGGATATAAATACTGTCTCAGAGGACAGTGCATCAGCATCAGTTGTTTATATCAGGCTGTTGAACAATTTTTTTATGGCTCTGTATAAAGTAGTTGTCACTAAAACCCAGACTGTCCACTATCAGAATTCTTTCTGTAGGAAGCACTAAATTAAAACAAACAGTAAAATCAGTGAGAGAAGAATCTTAAAAGACCTAGTTTTGTAAACAAGAAAGTCACATTAATCTTTTTTGAAAGAAGTTAATTGTGGGCACATTCACTGCTGATTTTTGTTTCTCAATGTTAGCAGAAACCAGGTATTTCCTTAAGTGAAGTGTTCTGAACCAGTTTAATGTAGGTATTTTACATATGGCTGTCTCTTAGTGCAGGTTTCAAGTAAATTAAGTTGGTATTGTTATCATCTCTCCCATATTGTTGTCTCCAGCTTGAGCGGTGGATTTTTTTTAGATTTGGCAGCACTTAATGAAGAAATCGGGGTGATGGAGCCTGAGAAAGCTGTGTAGTAGAAATGGTCATGGATTTTTCTGGGCTTAGGATATGAAAATAGTTTATTGTCTTTTGAGCATCACAGCGTCCTTCTGTAGCTTGACATGGTAGCCAAATCTGTCAAAATGTTCATATTGGGAAGCTTTCCACTCTGTACTATGAAGAGGTTTATTAAATAGTCTGTTTGTATTATGGTCACAGTAATTCCTTTATCTGTTTTCATGAACAACATATATAACAAGTTGTTATGTACTTTGCAGCTAATGCGTAGGATTTTGAGGCAATCCTTTGAAGTGCTGAAAAGAAATGAATGGGCTGAAAGGTAAGCAGATCTCTGAATGTCATTGCATCATAAAGAAGTTGCCCAATTTACCTCTATCAAATTAATTTTCATTTAATAGATCCTTTTTCTCCATAGGTGGCGCTGTCATGAAGTTGTAACAATAAGGCTTATTTGTTCTGCAGAGTACTTCTGACAGTTTAGAAACAAAGTTAGGTGTTGCGCTTCATCAGGTTAAATACACGCTGCAGTCGATAGCGCTCACGTTCACCTAAGTGTGTGTTTCAGAGAAACAGATTTGAGAAATGCTGGAGTGAGTCCAGAGGAGGCCACAAAGCTGATCAGTGGGCTGGAGCACCTCTCCTGTGAGGACAGGCTGAGGGAGCTGGGCTTGTTCAGCCTGGAGAAGAGAAGGCTTCGAGATGTAATCACGGCCTTCCAGTACCTGAAGGGGACCTACAGTAAAGCAGGAGAGGAGCTGTTTATCAGGGAGTGTAGTGACAGGACAAGCGGGAATGGGTTTCAACTAAAAGAGGGGAGATTTAGACGAGATATGAGGAAGAAATTCTTCCCTGTGAGGGAGGTGAGGCCCTGGAACAGGTTGCCCAGAGAAGCTGTGGCTGCCCCATCCCTGGCAGTGTTCAAGGCCAGGCTGGATGGGGCTTTGGGCAACCTGGTCTGGTGGAGGGTGTCCCTGCCCATGGCAGGGGGATTGCAACTGGATGATCTTTTAAGGTCTCTTCCAACCCAAACCATTCTATGATTCTACAGAAGTAACTCATGTATGCTTATGCAAAACCTGAATGTAGGAGCTTGTTGTAGGAGCTTGTCGTGTGGTATTCCAAGCGGTTGTGAAATCCGTGGGCTCCAAATTTTTAATGGAGTTTGCTAGGTCTGACTGATGTAGCCAGGAGAGCTATCAATGGAATATCACTTGCGGAGAGATTAGACAGGGAACCTGCATCCTGGAAAATACAGAAAAAGGTTTTTTGGGTGAGGTTGGTTTTTTTTTTTTTCCTGTGTTGTTTTTCTGATTGGCTCTGACTTTTGTTTTAATTTTTATTTTACTGTGTTTAATCATGGTGACTTGCATTTTAATAGGACAGAACTCCTTAATTGTAAACTGACTTTCTATTTGTTGTGTACATCAGTGGTTTTGTTGGTATTTCTTCCATAGTCTATCAGATGACAAGTAATTGCAGTCATCTGGCTCTGTTTAGACCTCTTGTGCCACTTCTAAGGTTGCTTTGTGTTTAAACTGTTGAAGAGCCTTAAGTCTTTTAATTAAGAGTGCTTGATAACCTAGTGTTAAGGTTATCCTTTCTCTATCTTGCCTTCTGAAATGTGGAATGTATACAGGCATGTTTCTGTGGCAATAGAAAGGTATACAAAGCTAAAGTACACCCCATCACCTCTGTTCTACCTTAATTTTGCGTTGGGTGAACGCCCACAGCTTGAAGAAATGACAGTGCTCCTTGACAGGAACAGAAGGTGTGGGAGGAGGTTTGATAAAGCCGAACCCCTTCCTTCCCACACACGTTCCCGTGACAGAGACATGGTCACCCAAACTGATCTCTGACAAAGTTTTGTATGGCTTTGGCCTCCCTTTTTCCAGCATCACTGATAGGGTGGCTTGGAGGCCCTTCACCACCAGGGGTGGGAAGAAAAGATCATGATTCCATTCTTTGTGGAGTGAGGGAGCTCAGGAGCTGTCTTTCCCCCCTAGGTGGAGACTAGAAACTGTCTACTATGTCTTCCATTTCTCTCTTCTTTTAAAATGCTTTTGAACCAAACAGTACTAAAGTAAAAATTAAATAATCTTTCTCATTTTTGAATGAGTTAAACTGTCTTTGGAACTGGAAATGTTTGTTCTGGGCAAAACTGGAGGAGGTCCCACAGAATGCCAGGGATGAAAGTGTGTAATATACAAAGCTTCACTTTCGAGAGGAGAGGAGCGGAGCGGAGCAATTGGGATGATTTCTTTCTGCCTAGCTTAGCCCTCAATCTGTTCTTCAGCGTAATTGTTTTGCTCTAAGAGACAGTGGAGAACATGCTTTAACAAAAGCAAAGTCTGCACAGTTGAAATAGGTTTGAGAAGGATCGGTATTAAATTTAATCCATGGGTGTGCACCAACACGAAAAGTCCTCTCGTAAAATAGAAGGGTACAAGGTGTTGCCCATCAACGACGGATGAATGCGATGCTGTGTCTTCAGAATGCCCTGCTCAAATGGCAGAATCCCTCCTCCTACCCATCAATCATATGACATAATAAACTTCAGCCCAAAGGTGTGAATTTTAAAGCAGTGATTTTCGTTGTAGCAAATTATGTTGAGTGGATTGTCTGATCATCTAGACTGTAAGAAGATCTGATTATGGATAGATTTTTTTAAGTTTGCTTCAAGGTGTGAAAATTGGTCACTGGATTTATTTCTTATGAGTGTTGGACAGCCATCTTAAAGAACCGGTAAACACGTGAATGACTGGAGTTTCTTCTCAAAGCAAATAGAACATAAACAATTGAATATCTTGTTCTTTTGTCTCCTTTTTTTTTTCCAGTCTAATTGAACCATTCCTGCAGCTACTAATGAAAGAAGTTATGGACCCAGACAGCAATGCTCCCACTGGGATAAAGTTACATTTCATTGATATCTATCTGAACGAATTGGCTAAAGTTGGTGCAAAGGAGGTTAGAAAATATGATGTAACTTTGTTCCTGATTAATGTTAACTGTGGCATGTCCCATTTTAGAAGAAATAGAATTTTTAGATTATGTAAGTTTTAACAGTTTTAAATGTAACATAGCAACATGGAATTAGCATGAAGAAAGTGACTTATTACAATCCATGCTTTTATGTTTTTTCATGTCTTAGTGTAGACAGTGAGAATATAGTAGTTTCTCTCAAATTCCTGAGTACTGGTATACTGCTCCAAAATGAGGTTGGAAATAGCGATAGGAAAGTTATACCGTTCACATTTGTTTGTTTCAGCAAAGCGGAGTTACATCTTTTCCCTTGCCTGAACATGTTTGCCAGTCTTTGCTTTTGCAAAAACTGTCATAAAACCTGCTCTTGGCTGATTGCATAATACACCCAAATAGAGGAAGAAAGTGAGCTTTTAAAGCTGTCTGTTATTTGCTTATTGTTGACTTCAAACATTGCTTCCTGTGCATCGAGCAATCTAATCCCTACATCCAGTTGTTCGTTTCGCTGATGACATGTGTCTTTCTCTGCTTGTGCATTGCTGTTTCAGTTGCCCTTAGATTTTGGTTGATGTTACAGTGATGCAGAGTTTTGCAGTGACCGAAAACCTGTTACTGCAGCTGTCGCTGCTAAACTTCTTCCAAAGAGTCCATCTCCTGTTACTCCGCTAGGACGGGCTGCCCGCTGCCCCACGCTTAGCTCCAGGCTGCTGCTTGTTTCCCTCCTCTTGTTTCTGCCATCTGATACGTCTCCTTGCAATGAATGAAGCTGTTAGCAGTTTTCCATTTCTGTTCTTTGCAGTCAGTACTGAAAGCAAATCCTGCCTGCAGCTTTTGTGGTTCTGGGTTGTGGAGTGTGAGAGAGAAGATGTCTGCGCAAGAGAAGTGCCTGCACTTGGAGCCCAAATAATTTCTGCAGCTCCACAGTCACGAAACCCTCATTCCATGGCTAAGCTGCTCACAGGAAGCATGGGGAATTAGTCCCCTAGACTATGTGAAATCACAGCTGATGCTCATAAATTGAATTTAGGGACAGATTTTTATCTTTAGTACTCTGACAGTGTTTTGGTCCAAGTCGTCCAGTTAAGAGAAACTCAGATCTTATTCATGTCTGGTACAGCCCTTCTTTGTGAAAGAGCATAAAATTATTTAAATTTTCTCTGCCTCATGTTTGCATATCTAAAATAAGAAGCTTTGTTATATTTCTGTACTCAGTAGATTAAAGTCGGCAAAGCAGTCAGCGTGTTTATGATGATCCCAGGAAATATCTGGAAGCAGGTTAACAAAAAGTCACTGGATACTCCTGTCAGTTGTCATTAGATGCTATGCTGAAAGACTTTGACTTAACTTCTTAAAGAAGCTCCCCCTACACCAAATACTCAAGGAATTTGACTATACACATACAATATTTACTATACTAATTATTTTTTCTTTCTAATCCTGTAGCTCACAGCAGACCAGAATCTCAAGTTCATTGAACCTTTCTGCAAAATTGCTGCCAAATCAAAGGAGTAAGTTTAATGAAAGGATAAATATTTTTTTAAGAATTAAGAAATTCTGTGTATACCACTCCACTTAGTAATAAATGGATTGAAGAAGAGTCATAGCATCACTTCAGAATGTAGAGAAAGAAGGATACTTTACCTACAATGGGCACAATCATTCGAAGATAGCTTGTGTTCATCAAAGCTATAGATAATTTTCATGGATTTATAAGAACTTTATCAACCTCTGTTGGTTGGTTTTGTCTATTTTGTTGGGTTTTTTAAAACATGCATAGAACAGCTGAGCTGGTTAGATTCTTCGTTGTTGCAGTGTAATATAGAGCAGCATATAAACACAATGAAATTTAAGGGGAGAACATTAAGCCAAAGTGTCCTGCCAAAGGACTGCTGTTCAGGAAGTAACAGGTTCACTTTCCTCATCTGGAGAGCTAGATGCTCTTCCATTCTCTTCTTTCTTACCCATTTTACCTGTATCCCTCAAATTTCCCTGTTTTTAATGTGGGAGGGAAGGGTTTGTATGCTTCTGCCTTTTGACTCTCATCCCTGCTCTCTTACACAGTCGATGTGTGCTGCATGCCATAGCCACTGGTATCTTTGAGATCATTGTAGATCAGTCCCCCTACGCCATCGAGGACCTAATGAAGGAACTGGGTAGCAACAGTGATGAGGAGGATGCGTCTGATGAAGACAAACAGGAAAATGAAGAGGTGCTTAAAACCAAAGGTGAGGAGGAAGTTCTAAATGGCCTTGGTAACTTTTGCTAGGATTTAAAAATCTGTTCCTTAAAAATACATTTCTGCTCTGAACCAGTCAAACACGTGTTCAAAGCGCTGTCAGGAGGATTGTGTTTTCCTCTCATCCCTTCACATGTGCTTAAACAAAGGGACTGCAAAAATCAGTGGTCTCTACAAAACCAGGCAATACCAGCTTTCTGCAAGAGTGCTTGATGATAACCCAGTCTGGCTTTTGGCTCTTGGAAGTCCATAACATTTTTGAAAAAGATGAGATTTTGGCATTCTGTGACCATTTTAAATTTAAAAAAAATAAAAAAATGAAAAAAAAGCAGCTGAGCAGGAATGTTTTCAATACTCTGTAGAGAGGCAATTTTTTAAAAGGTGCTGAGGTAATGCCTGTGTATTGCATAATGGTGGCATAAGTAGTTAAGTCAGTCCAGGCTCATAAGATCGCATGAAGAAAAATGCACCTGATTTTCCATCTGTCAGAGTAGTGTGTGCTGTCTCAGTTTTTACAAACTAAACATTAATATTCAGTCTTTTTTTTTTTAATAATAGCAGACAGATGTATGTCAAGAAAATCAGCAGAGAGCTCTGAAAAAACAGAGGATGTTCATGAAAATGATGATGATGGTATCGGGACTGTTCTTCAGGTTTGTGGCCTGCCTGCTCTGTTACTGATAGTCCCCCACTGTTTTCTTTTTCCCTATCCCTGTCAAGAGGTACGGAAGTAAAGGGTCTTAATCGGATAAACATGTTAAAAAATTTTAATCTCCTTCTGCTTTAATGTCAGGTGGTATTTATGTAATGTGTACTGTGTGAGTAGTTTATAAGAAAAAAAAATCCTTGTCTAAATTCTGAATTATTCTTTCCTCTCTCCCATCCTTTCTTTTTTCTGCTCTTTCCTTCCTGTTTCAGGAGTTCAAAAATGTCTGGCAAAAGCCACCTCACTGTGCGTGGGGAAGCAATTGTCCTGAGTTTCATTGACAAAAAAGTAATGGATGATGGAATACATAGGAGAGAGGGTAACATGTTGTAATTTGGGGTATTTTAAACCCTCTTCCAGTGCAGTGCAGTGTTTTTGACAGATCCAGCAAACACACATGCAGGTAGATATACTTCATGCCTCTGTGGCTTTCAAGCAAAAATTAGGACGTGACACACTTAAAATCTGATATTTTGCGGGAGATTTGAAGTTGGTTGGTTGGCTTCTCTTGAGTAAGAATTAAGGTTAGGAGTGTTTGAGAAAGTGGTACGGAGTTCAACTGTTCTGTTAATGAAGCAGCCGTCTGTAAAAGTCAGTGTGTGTGTGTGAAGGGGCTGTAAATTTCAACAGAGGAAAAAATACTTGGGGTTTAAAGGAAATGGCTGTTTAAAGGATGCTACTTGAAGTGTTGATAACATGAGTCGTGTTGGGTTATCTTGCATGAATAAGCTAACTAAGAAAAGCTGTGTCATACTTTCCTCCAACAGTTTGATTATAAGGCTGTTGCTGACAAACTCTTTGAATTGGCAAGCAAGAAAAATACACCTCCTCTTAACAGAAAGCGTCTGTACAAGCTGATCAAAAAGTGAGTTCTGTGAAATACACCTTGCATGCAGGTGCCACCTTGTCCTAAACAACTTTTACTTTGCTTTCTTCCCACCCTTGCTTGTCCTGGTGACAATGTCACGAGAGCAGGCTTGCCTCACAGTCCTGGATAACACACATAAGGTGCCTGAAGCCTGTGCTATGTTCCTCAGTGGTACTGGAGAACTGCAGCTAACTGAGGTGTATCTACATTGGGTGGATATCTGCTGTGGGACGTGACGTTAGATTATGTGCGATGCAAGTTACAGATATGGGAGAAGTGTTAAATTGCTCTTTTCTCAATACTTCTGGTGATTTGATTTGAGTTTTTGGGATTTCTGAGGCGGATCACTTCTGGAATGAGCTCTTTGTAACTTCCTGTGTAAAATATGTTGTTCCTATTTTGATGAAACCACATTAAGTACAGTGACACTATGCTGCTAGTGTTATTATTGGTACTAAACGAGTAACACTTCTGTTTTTCCTTCTCTCCCTCCCCACGTCCAGGTTCCAGGACTTAGCAGAAGGTAAGGACTGAGTAGCATGCAGAGACAGTAGTTTCTTTCCATTAAAGGATATGTAATGTTCCCATACAATGTGTATTGAAAAACTTTTTTTCTTTTTTTTTTTAGTGTATATTTCAAGAATACTTTTGTGGTTTGTTTTTTTTTTTTAAATCTCATTATGACACATTACACCTTTCTGGTGAGATGGCTAAATCCCCTTCACAATTTGACCAAGCCTGTGTTTTGTCCTTAAATGAAAGATGATTATTTTTACTTAAACAAATCAGAATCAGTCATATGATTTTCTTTTGGGTTGAGTGGGGAACAAAGAATTGTTTTTCCTTCTGTGGGAGTTACACTGTATAGGAACAATGTAACTGTTCGTGGCAATAGAACTATTAGTTTTCAGATACCTTATCCTTCCTCCTCAACAGGAATCTTCCCCCAAGATTTACCCGAAGAGGTTTCTACAGATGAAGACGATGATGAATTCAGCAGGGGAAGGCGAAAGAAAAAAGCTGTCAAACCTTGGGAGAAAAACGAGTTGGGAAAAGGTGAGTCAAGATCAACCTTTGGAAGAGAGGCAATCTGCAGTCACTTGTGTAATTCTGAAGAAGGCAAACCTGTTGTTCAGGATGTGCCGATTTGTATCGTGTTGCGATGAAGGTTAAATGTGAGATTAAGGTCTCTTTGAAAGTGGTGGGAATTTTCTTACCAATTCTGAGGCATCACCTCAAAAATTTCAATCAAAAGCAGGACTGGAAGCAGTTGGTTGCATTGCTCTGTTCAGCAGTTCTATCCACTGTAGGAAAACAGAAACATGTCAGTCTCCCTAAAATAGGATGACTGTTAGAATATAGGAATTTGGGGGTGTTTCTGGAAAGGTGAAGAGAGTTACTGCGAACCACGTGCAAGTATCTCTAGCCTAATCACAGCTTACATTGATGTGACACAAGTCAAATCATATCCAAAAATATCTTACCAAACTACTGAATCCAAGTTGCCCCTTGATGAGCTTAACAGGTAGGGAATAGCTTTTTCTAGCAATATTGCTATACAAAATAGAGTTACCACAGGGAATCACTGTGACGAGGCAAGATCAGCCAAATATTCATTAGTCTGGACATCAGCAGAAGGCAGTGTCCTGACCAGCTGTAATAGTAAAACTATTGTGCTGGCTGATAGCAAGAAAACAGTACGCCTGTTTTAAAAGAGAAGGGAAAAAAATTTTAAAATAATCTAATAGAATTCACTTGTTGTAAGTACCTTAGTGTTTCACATCTGTGTTATGTGGCATTCTCTTTGGGGTGGATTCAGAGGACAAACAAGAGATGTCAAATGCGAAGGACACATCAGTTCCCCAGAAGAAGAGGAAAAAAAGGAAGAAGAGGGACAGCCCAAGTGCTGATTCTGGACCAGCTGATGGAAATTGTGAGGAGGGAATAGCTGAAACATCTGGATCTCATGTTTTTAGCCAGGGAAAGGTGCCAGAAAATAACAAGGATAGGAAGAAAAAGAAATTGCTAGTAAATGAGGCAAATGAGACCACAAGTGTAGCAACTGACACCAATGAAAATCACAGTGTCTCTGCGCAGAACAGCCCAGCTGATGCAGAAGAGAATAAAAAGAGTCAGTTGAAGAAAATGAATCCAAACGCGCAAAATGTTCCTGTAAAACCGGCACGTCAGAACGGACCAGCTAATGCCAGTGAGGCAGAGGATGTCAGCCCATCTGTCATACCATTACCTCCTAAGGCTGTGAAAAAGAAACAGAAAGCAGGGGCTATCTTGGTGAATGGGGATACCCTTTTGCAGCAAACTGATGTGAAATCCAACAAGGAGGGCCTGCTGGGGACCCTGTCAGGAGACGCAGACTCTGAATCTGCGCCCTCCAGAAAGGTCAAATTGAAGACAAAGCTAGTTGGTTTGGAAGGGATGAAAGTCTCCAGCCAGAAAGCAGCAACCTTGAAAAAGAAGAGAAAAATGAAAGAGATGCTGAACTCAGTTGAATCCAATGGAGTTCTGGAGACTGCATGCAAGAAAAGCAGGAAGGGGGTATGTAGATCTCATTCTTTTCTCTGCCTTCTTCATGAACTGCCAGCCTTTTTTTTTTTTTTTTTTTTCAAATTTGGCTTTAGCTTTCTGGATGCGGGGCTTTATGGGCAAGCTGCATACTGATGTCATCATGCATTGTCACAAAAAAGAACTGAATTCCGCAGAAATCCACGCCCACCCCTGCTCTTACACCCTCCTGTGCAATGACTCTAAAGCCTGTGGCAGCTGCTCAGCTAAAAGAACTCATCTAGCTGAAACTTAGGTTGTTAGGGTATGGTAGTTGGAGGTTTTTCTCCCTTCCCTTCCTTTTTTTTTCTCCCTTCCCTTCCTTTTTTTTTCTCCCCTCCCTTCCTTTTTTTTTCTCCCCTCCCTTCCTTTTTTTTT
>VWZZ01001196.1:58423-76517 GCA_013399095.1 Psophia crepitans
TCCGTTCCTTTTTCTATCCCTGCACTAATTAGTCTTCTGCATTGGGTCCCTAGTTGAGCTCACAGCATGTTCACAAAGGGCATATTTTGGCAAAAGGATGAGAATGGGAAGATGGAACATGCCTTTTTCAGCAGCAGCACACACTTAGATTAGTATAAGGTCCTTGTGAAATTGCCCACAGCAATTCCACTAGTGTCGTCTTTTGCTCACTCACTTCTCTGTCTTGAACTAATTGTTAGTGCTCTATGGGGAAAGTATTTGGGGAATTGATTGAACAGAGAATGTGACACTGACCTTCAATGTCATCAGTGGCTGTGTGACCACATTTATGAATGGTCAGTTATGAATAAAGACAATACTGTGTGTTTTCACTAGGAAGGTCTGATAGTAGTCGTCTTCAAAAACTTGCAGCTTGAGAACAAGCTGGGGGCATGTTTTGATTCTTGATTTCAAAGACAACACAGACCCCCAAAGGATTAGCTTCAAATATCAAGAGCGGGGAGAAGGGGGAAAAACCAGACAAGTTCAGCATTATATCACAGTTGTCTTCAGAATTCAGAAAGCGAAAAGACTTCTGCTTTTTCAGTCTATTTAAAGCAGAAGTGATTTTCAAATTGAAAGAGGCCATATCCCCTGGACGTATTCCACAGCATGGCTGTGAAGTGCTTTTGGAATTTCCCATCTATAGCTTGATGTGAAGCATAGCTGAACTCCCCCTCACAGTAGTCCACAGATACGTGGGGCCCATAGACCACAGGTTGGGAAGCTCTGGAGCGGTGCACTTCGTTAGTGCCACTGCAGGGACAGGTCCTAAGAATTGCCTTGTGCTGGAGAGAAGGATTGCTTTAAATGGCAATCCTCAGCCTGGATTTGCAGCAGCAAACTAGTAGCAATACGCAGTAGCTGGATTTCTGAGGGTATAGGCAGACTTCGTGCTCCACCTTTTTTTCTCCAAAGTCTGTCTTAGCCTAAAACTGAATTTGTTCATCAGTTGTGTATGTTATCCATCCAGAGGTACCACAGAAGGGATTTTGCTTAAGGGCAAGAAAAAAACAATCAGCACTTGTGTGCAGGAGAGCTGGCTCAGTTGTAAGGCAGCAGCACGCACATGAAGAAAACATCTTTCTTCACACTCTGACAGGCCAGGGAAATGCACTGCAAGTTCTTCCTTCTTTGCTTTGCAATGACCTTCCTATTTCAGCACACAGCCTACTCATGTTTTCAGTCATACTAACTGCAAAACTGACTCCTGAGAGTTACCCATGATCATTAGCTTACATGAGTACCACCTAGCGCGCTCTCAGCTGTGGCAATATTTACAGAAGCTGTGTGTGATAAGCTCTGAGCACTGCTCACTGTCCTCAGTATAGTTAACCACAGTACTTTTATACTGAGAGCGGTTTTTTCCCTTCCCTGCTTTGTAGGAAGGCAGCACTGCTCAGTCACCATTAAAGAAAAAGAAAGCAAAACCAGGAAGTGATTTTGTAAAATTTGAAAAATCAACTTTACCAAAGCCAGTATTCTTCAGGAGAGCCAGAAGCACCATCTCCTCGCCCAGGGCATCCATGCAGGTAATGTGATCTCACAGATGGCAGCTGAGTCTGTGCACAGGTCTCTTCCCAAGCTACCTGCCCAAGCGAAGGACATGACCTCACTCAGGCTGTCTTTTCCACTCTCTGGTAGTCTCCTAGTACAGGCAGATAAAACTGGCAACGTGATTGCATTTCTTTGTAGACAAGTCACACGTGGCTCTGGAGTTTCAGAAAATGAGTTGTAGGCGTCTTTGAAGCTGTGGCTGCCCCCTCCCTGGCAGTGTTCAAAGCCAGGCTGGATGGGGCTTTGGGCAACCTGGTCTGCTGGGTGGCATCCCTGTCCATGGCAGGGGGGTTGGAACTAGATGATCTTTAAGGTCCCTTCCAACCCAAACCGTTCTGTGATTCTCTGATTAAAGTCTCTTCTTCCTTCCCCCCCTGCTGTCAAAAATACATTCTTGTTGAAAGGACACTATTCTGAACCTGCTCATTTCACAAGAAAGCAAAAGCATAAACTGACTTTCAGTCTTGCTAAAGAACTTTGAGTCTCTTCCCATTTGTGGAGGCCGGCAACAGTACAGGGTTTCAAAAGACTGCCCTCTTTTCTAAACCTTTTTAACATGTGATATCTTTTCAAGCCTTCTTTGCACTTTGAGGCCTGAGTGCAGTGGGGCCAGTGTATTTAGTATACAAATATCTTCTTGTTTGGTGTTGAATCACATGATGACGTAAAGGAGAGTGTGTGATTTCTCTACAAACGGAATGTGTGCTTTTGGCTAGAAAAGCAGGGCTGTCTTAACGGGGGTCAGTGCTAGAGGACTGGGGGAGTTCTAAATCAAGCTGGCTGCTTTGCATCCATTTTGATGAGATGCAGGTAAAAGAACTCGTAGCATTGCCTCAGGAATCTTGTTTTATTTCATGTCTTTATTTTGCTTTGTAGCTGAACAAGCTGCAGTCGTCCAGCTCCAAAAAAGTCACGTTTGGCTTGAATAAAAACATGACTGCTGGTGAGTCTAATACATCTGTGTGTCTCCACAGTCTTCCTTGTAGCTGAGGAAGGGGGAAGCTGTGCACACTCACTCACACCTACACTCTTCACCTAGGATTCTGATTCTTTCTTGCCTCGATATTTGTATATAGTTCATAAACCATTCTCAAGTTCCTGTCCAGAGGAGATGGTAAAGTTTAGGACATTGGGCCCAACAGCTAGACTCGTGCGATTCCAGGGTGCTGCGTTACTGACTTGCAGGTGGAGCCCTATGGACGGACAAGAGTGCAGCAGAGCAACGGGCTCTCCTGTTCTGCAGGGCACCTCTTAGAGAAACACGGGCACTTTGGTCTTCATTGATTGCTTCTGCTTTGCAGGATGAAGTGCTGATATGCTGATAAACTCTGGCTGTAGAAGAGCAAAGTTTCAGTTTTATCTTGGCTGCCTATGGTTTATTAATGGTAATGAGTAGATAAATGACAGTTCCCTTCTGGATTCCACATATAATCAGAGAGTGTTTTCCCTGATAAATAAACGTCCTGCTCTGTAGTATAAAAGTTTATTCCGTGCATCCATTTAGCTGTGGTTTTTAACTCTCTGAGGTGTGCTATAGGCCAACTTCAAATGGAGAATAGTGGGTTTAGATATATGTCTTTATGCTAATATAACACAGCTGCACAAAGGGCAAAAAAAAATGCCTACCTGCCAGGAGAAGGAAGAACCAAGCGTCGCTAGAACAGTGCTGTTTAACAGTCAGAGCAGAGACACTTCTTACCGATCGTCATCTTTTAAACTGAAGTTTAGGATAGCGGGATAGCACTTGTTTCTGAGGAGTAGGCCCAGGGTCTCCGGTGATCTGTGAAGCCGTGGGGATGGTTCGCAGCCTCTCTGGATTGCTACAGACCCCGTTCTGAGAGGGACTCTGCTAAAAGTGTGCTTCACCACCGTCTCTCCATGTTCTCTGCGCAGGCTTCTGATCCTTAAAGAGGGACTTAAGCGCCTAAGGCAGACTTCCAGGGTTGGACAATTCCACAATTGATTGGCGGACCCAATTATTCCAGGATTTGTATTTCTTTTAACTTGTTTGCTTGTTTTTTCAACAGAATTTAAAAAGACTGACAAAAGTATTTTAGTGAGCCCGGAAGGACCCTCCCGTGTGGCTTTCAATCCTGAACAGAAACCCCGTCATGGGGTGCTGAAGTCACCCACAGGTACCCCAGCAGGAGAGCCTCAAATGAAGAAAACATTCACTGTATCAGCTAAGAAGAGACCAACTGCTATGGACTTCTTTTAAACCAACACATGTGGCCTACTTTTGTACAGGACGTTTTGCTAACCTAGAATGTTCTCTGGAGGTATTTTGAACTTTATTTTTTTAAGTTAATATGAATTGTATATACAAAATTCTGATTGTGACCTGCCCGTTGCTATTTTGACACCACTTGAGCTGTATCCTGAATTATTTGTTTTGTCTATTTACGGAAAAGAAACAGAATCCAATCTGCTCAGGTTTGGTCTACAAAAAATACGGTCTCTGCCCATGTCATTCTTGAGAGATTTGTTCATTTAATTAAGGAATGATCAGGGTTTGATGGTTGCGGTGATTTTTTTTGAGCCAGTTTAAGAGAACGTGCACTTCATGCTGTTAAACTGTCTTTCATTGGACAGGGCTTAAAATGGAAGAAAGACCATGTAGATTTTAAACCTACTAGCTCCTCATGTATTTTAAAATCTTACCCCATCATTTTTCTTGTGTCACCCTTGGCATCCTGTTAGTTCTTCTTCTGGAAATAACAATTACCTCATGTCTCTTTCTAGTAACAGCTGGACTTGCATAGCTTTACAGATAGTAATCAAGCTTTCCCTGGGATAAGAAATGCCTAGCTGCTCAAGTGGTCACTGTTGCAAATAAACCTTCACAGCTGGTTGTCTGCTGAGTTGGGAACAGTCACCACCTTATTTTCAGTAACACAAGTGCCAAAGCTGGCTTACACTTGTCATATTGTAAGCTGGCTGCTCCTATTTACTGTAACTGAAATAATGCTCTCGCACGGGAGAAATCTTTGATATTTCCAGGTCTTTCCCCCACTGCTGTCTTTCCTGAAGGTCTGACAAGACTCCTATAGTTTTCTACTTTAGCAGGTGGTGTCACCGCATTTTACCAGAACTCAGATCTCATTCAGTGAATGAACCTCTGATTGCCCTAAAGAGAGCTGGATCGGTGTACTGCATCTTTGGTTAGGACACACATCTCTCTCCAAAAGCTTTGGTGCCTCTCAATACAGGGTAAAACTTTACAGCCCAGCCAGCCTGGTTTTGGTTTTGATGTAGAACCAGAAGAATTCTTTCTGCAGCATTTCCTTGCGTTAAGTTTTTATTTGGATATTTTATTACTACTGTGCATGTTTTGGTTTTCCTTTGCGTCTTTGGTAAAGAATTAGGTGTACTTCTGTGAGAGACCATTAATGTATTCTGAGGAGGAACTGTGAGGAAGGGGAGAGCAAATGAAAATAAAAACCTTTTTGATACGGTTGGAAAATGTTACATTTTGTTTGGAAGTTTTGCTGATGTGAGTGAGGCAAAGACTTTGCAGCAGATGTCTGCGTTAGAGCTCAGCTTCAAAGCACAACCTGGTGCCAGAGCAAAGCTACTCATGAAGCTTCCCACCAGTTACTTCTCTGATCCCGTAAGAGAGAGGGCAGGCCTGCTTCATTACCTTGTCTTATGGTAAACATTTAGCTGCTTCTGTCAGCAGAACTAAATTTTGTGACATAATAGATTTGCATACTTCAGTAGTACTTTTTACGAGTCTTTGATGCCAACTGTCCTCTGCCAGAAGACTCCTCGTAAGCAACTGGATTGAAACCACTCTTTTGTAGCACATCTAGGATTTATTTGAAATACTTGTACACGTGCAGACTGTTGGTTGGTCTCAGTGGCTCGATTCTAACCCATGCCAGTTCTTGTGCTTAGGTTTGTGACAGTCTGCAGGTTGATTGTGGTACTGCCAGAAAGTCGTTTTGCACTTGTCATTCCTCATGTAAAGTGAAGGACTGCATTTCGTTTGGTTGTGGTTTAGTTTGTATTGGTTTGACTGATCAGTAAAGAACTCTGGAGAATACATCTGATAAAATCAATACTACTTGCTGTTTGAGCAGTTATCATTCATGTATGTTTTTAAAAAAAAAAACCCTCATTGTATATTAGCATAATGAATTTTTTGGACAAGACGATGGTAAGTAGGATTTAACAAAGACTGTTCAATATGTTGTACTGTTTATCTCGTACTGTGGGTGAGAAGCCTCTTGTGGAATATGCACAAATGCATTTGTGTGCGCGTGGTTGTTAATGCATTAGGTTGAAGATGCCGCATTCCTCCAAGGACATCGATGCAGTCGGCAGGTGGATCTGGTATGCACAGAAAAATCCAGGATCAGGACGCATTGGAGCTTGGTTTTGCTTGGTTTTGTTTTGAATACATATAACTTATTATGGAAATGTGTTTAAGATTGTCTGGATCTTACTTTATTGGGTGTGAATCCATTGAACCTGTTTCTTGTCCAAATATTTTGTTGCCCGCAGTGCTAAATGGAGAGGGCAGAAATGGCAGTCAGGTTTTTACCTAAAATTTTAGTCCTGAAATTGCTTGTTGGGATTCACACACAATCCATCCATGTCACGAAACTAGTGGAATGTTTCCTAAATATATGTATGTAGTGTCTGTCGTCTTCAGTGGTGTCTGGAATTCCATTCAGGACAACTTTACAAACAAAACTCAAGCACTGTCAGTGCAGTTTCTTCGGCATTGTGGCATTAAATTGAATACATTACCCAAAATATTTGGATAGTGAGAATTCCAGTAAACACTGAAGACACAAAAAGGGGGAGAAATAAATGTAACATCTGGGATAGCCACTGCACAGACGCACTGGTACTGTAAGGAGAGATGTATTGTTAGGAAAAAGAAGGGGAAAACTGATCTGACCTGTTTGATATCACTTCACAGGTTTTTTCATAGTGTTATTCCAACTCTACAGCTGCCAGTCATGCTCCGAGGCAAAGTAAGTTAATGTGGCATACCTTTTAAAGGATACTATTTTGTAATGATTTTCTCTACATTTTTGTTAGGAATCTGGTCTGATTTGTACTTCTAAAGCTCTAATAGTTTATAATTCTTTATAGCTTCAAGGGAACTCAAAAGCACAAAATGAATTCAGCAAGGCAAAACGTTGAAATTATATTTAAATTATTGGGTATGCAAGATCTTTTATAGTCTTATCAAAGATATGTGGTTTGGAAAGGATCAAATGCCCTTTTTGTCATTTATTTCTGTGCTTAGACTGAAAAAAATAAGGCAGAAAAAATTCCACGTGTCATTTTGTGTACCTCTGCAACAACGTTGTTAATACAAATACAGTGTCTAAGCATTACATCATTTAGTCTAGTCCAATAAACCGTCTTTTTTTGTGGACATTGTATTTTGGGTAAATCTGTGAATTTGGGAGGTGGGAGGGTAGCATCTGGGGGGCCACCTGAGAGTACAAAAGAAGTTGTTGTATGCGTGCACATGCTCGCTCTCTCATTTTATTTTTATTCTACAAATAACCAAAACTGATGAAGACCCAGACGCGTGCCAGAAGCATTAGGGTTGTGAAAGGAGACACCTCCAGCTACACCTGGAGCTCTGCCCTTTGTAATTGGGCCACAGAGTAGATACCAGCAGCTGAAAGATTGCTCAGGAGGAACAAGTAGATGACACACTGTCATTTCTAGAGTTGGTAATTGAAGCGATGATGTGGGAAGATGCGTACTTCAAAGGTATAACTGTGCAGATGCCAAAGCAGGTGAGAGATGGATGCTCTGAAAGCTCTTTGCTCATTTGTTAGCAGCAGCAGCACGCCCTATCGAGTTACGTACACGCAGGAATTCCCCAGGGTGCTGTGTCCCCATCTCTGATCCTGACAGTCCCTGCAACTGCGCAGGATTAATAAAATAAATTAATCATGTTTTCTTGACAGGCACAGGATTTTCAGAAATGCAAAAAAAGCCCACTTCATTCAGCCAAAGAAAAGTGACCTGTCCACAGCAATGGCACGAGTAAAATTAAAGCATAAATCCTCAGGAAAAATCGAACCAGAACAAAATCCTGTGAAAGTGACGTCCCTGTTACATGTTTAAAATAATTCACACACCTAAGTGTCTGGATGGTAGTATGTGTTGACAGTGTTGAAGACCATAGTGACAGCATACTAAATTCAAGTCAATCAAGTGCTACATGTGCTTTTATTATACATGGTATCAGGTGGAAATCCCCATTTGTGGTGTAGCCGTGGGGCCCAGATATGACTTGCTGCTGTACCTTATGCCGCCTTCACACCGCGTAGGATCTTTGTTCACTCTGGTGGAGCGCTGTACAGCAACACTTGTAGTGCCTGAACGCACTCCGAGGCATCGTTGTAAGATTTGGTGCCCCTCTGGTTCTGCACGGGGTACGTGCAAGCAGGTTGGACCTGGATTGGTGTTGCAGTGATCCATATACTGGCTGGTGCTTCCAAGAGAGCAGAAAATGTCTGTCTGCACGACAGTCTGCGAGGTAGCACAAGCATGTTTTACATTTTCTTCCCACTGTGCAAATGAGAAGCGTAGTGCCTCTTTCAAGATTAACTTAATCTGCTGCAGAACTGAAAGTTGAACCATAAGAGCATCCTTTCCTGGGGAAAAAAATTAAAAAAAAAAAGTATGGATTTTGTTACTTTAACACAACACTGCAATGGTTGTCATGGTATTTTGGACAGATGCAATTATTAGCATGATAATTCTGTGGTCTCTAAAATAACTTCAGCATATTTGACCAATCCGCTGCAGTCAGGCATCTGTAATGTCTGCATCCAAGATTATGGACTCATTAGAGCGAGTCCAGAGTTGGGCCACAAAGTTGGTCAGGGGTCTGGAGCACCTCTCCTATGAGGACAGGCTGAGGGAGTTGGGCTTGTTCAGCCTGGAGAAGAGAAGGCTCCAGGGAGACTTCACTGCAGCCTTTCAATACTTTAATGGGTCTTATAAAAAGGATGGAAAGGGGCTCTTTACTTTGGTAGATAATGACAGGACAAGGAGTAATGGGGTTAAACTAAAAGAGGGGGGATTTAGATTGGACATTAGGAAGAAATTCTTCCCTGTGAGGGAGGTGAGGCACTGGCACAGGTTGCCCAGAGAAGCTGTGGCTGCCCCATCCCTGGCAGTGTTCAAGCCCAGGCTGGATGGGGCTTTGGGCGACCTGGTCTAGTGTAGGGTGTCCCTGCCCATGGCAGGGGGGTGGAACTAGATGATCTTTTAAGGTCTCTTCCAACCCAAACCATTCTGTGATTCTATAATTATATAAATTCTTTCTTGGGTAAGAGAAGGACTTCTACAGGTATGTCAGCCAGAAAAAGCAGGTCAAAGAAAGCATACCCTGCCCATGAGCAAGACTGGCAAACTGGACAAGGAGAAGACTGAGGAACACAACAACTTTTTTACCTCAGTCTTCACTGGCAGCCTCTCATCCCACACCTCTCAAGTGGTTGGACTGCAAGATGGGGAGCAGGGGAGCAAAGTCCCTCCCACTGTGAGAGAAGATCAGGTTCGTGACCACCTGAGGAACCTGAGTATACGTAAGTCTGTGGGACATGACAAGATACATCCGAGTTCTGAGGGAATTGGCTGATGTAGTTCCCAAGATGTAGTTCTCCATCATATTTGAGAAGTCCTAGCAGTCAGGTGAAGTCCCCAGTGACTGAAAAAAGGGGCACATTACACCCATTTTTAAATGCCTCACCTCTGTGCCAATAAGATCATGGAACAGATCCTCCTAGAAGCTATGTGAAGGCACATGGAGGACGGGGATCATGTGACACTGACAGCATTGCCTCACCAAGGGCAAGTCCTGCCTGCCCAATCTGGTGGCCTTCTGTGATAGAGTGATGACATCAGTGGGCAAGGGAAGAGCTATGGGTGTCATCTGTCTGGACTTCCCTAAGGCCTTTGACAGGGTCCCCCAGAGCATCCTTCTCTCTAAATTGGAGAGATACAGATTTGATGGATGGACTGTTCTCTGGATGAAGAATTGGTCGGATGGTCACATCCAGAGAGTAGTGGTCAACTGCTCAATGTCCAGATGGAGATCAGTGACAAGTGGTGGCCCTCAGGGGTCCATGCTGGGTCCAGTACTGTTTAATATTTTCATCAATGATATAGTGGGATCACGTGCACTCTCAGCAACTTTGCATGCACCATGAAGCTCTGTGGTGCAGTTGACACACCTGAGGGACAGGATGCCATCCAGAGAGACCTGAACAGCCTCAAGAAGTGGGCCCATGTGAACCTCAATGAGACATTTGTGAGATTCTTTCCAACATGAGTCTTTTGAACATTTCTTCTTGGAGAAGAGCTTTAAGACACAGGCTAAAAATCCTTCCTACAATCAGCTGTGTGTTGATTCCTTTGGGGGAGTTAAACAGAGAAGAGCACTTATTAGTAACATCATTCCTTTAGGATTTGTAAACCATTCTTCTGAATTATCGCAATGTTTGGGATTCAACACCAGCAGATACTAGCCAATTTCAGAGTTATTTTGGCTTGTTTTGTTTTTTAATATCTCCAATGGCTTCAGCACAAGCATTTTACAAGGCTCCACCTTGAATGTGTAACCTGATGCAGTTGCACAATTCCTAGGCTAAACTGTTCCTTATTTACATTTCTCGTTCAGATGTTTGTCTTGCACAATCAAAGTAAAGCCCTGGGAGGTTTGAATTCTGCTCACTGTGTGGTTTTTACTGTGGGTACAAGTTCTGCAGTCTTGGAAACTGTCTCCCTCCTGTTTGCATTCCAGCAGTATTTGTTGCTGAAAAGCTGCTGTGGCTGTTTCCATGGTCCACCTTCCCTGAGGACTAGCAGGGCTAACACGATGGTGAATGCAATAGCACAAAAATATGCACGCAAGGTCAGAAAGACAAAGAATTAAAACCGGACGAAAAGTCTGAAACTGTAGTTCAGTGACAGAAAAGCCAGACTTCTGCCCGAAGTCCAGTAAGATTTCTGGGTGCGCAATTTCCTAGAATTTCCCTCTGCTATCGAGAGCTTTAGTTTAATGAGGGCTGGGTTGGGCTCAATACTGGAAGACAATAGTAAACTAACACTCTGTGAGGAAATTTTGCTCTTTACAAAGTAGTGGGGATGTGAAGAGAGTCCCTGATCAAATCCTACCGCTTTCAGACAGATTTGTGAAAAACGTGGAAGTGCCAAGAGTTGGGCTCCCCAGGGAAGGGAATTCCACACTCAGTTTAGGGAGCAGGTCTCATTCCAGGCTCGACCCATGTTTTCACAGGCTTTGCCGCCATGGTAAACATCTGGGAGACATCTGCTATAAAATGAAGGCTGAAACTGTAAACGCTTGTGTATAATGCAGTAATGCGTACTTGTCTCTGCAGAGTATTGCCACGGAGTAATTTTGTTTCTGCAAAGAGAGCCCTCCAGTCTTTCCCTGTCATTAATCCCTTCGAAAGGAAGAACGGGAATTATTCACGCCGCCTGCACTGCCTTCGAAGAGTCTGACGGAGAGGAGAGAGCACCCACCATGGCTTCCTTAGAAATCCACTCGGGAGCCTTGCACGGCAAATTGCTGTTTGATGTTTGCAAGCTGCAAAATTGGCCGTTGAGGGCTTGAACTCTGACACGGTTGATTGCCAAGAGGAGGAAGTGCTGTGTTGCGTTGCGATGCCAGGCACGGGAACCTGCAGTTGACCACCAGCCTGTTTAGGCCTTGCACAGACACAGACATTTTTGCTGATTATTTCTAACGAGCTGTGGACGATGATGTTAACCAGCCAAGGAACCTACCGTTGCTGCTGCTGAGGGTAGGCAGCCCACGTATCTGCCAGGGCCAGGTGGCAATTTTTAATTTTTGCCCATTATCTCATGCAATCTTCATACCTTTTCTGTATCAGTTTAGCTTGTTTAGTTATAGAGGTTGTTAGCTGTCCTGGAGAAAAATCTTTCCTATCAAACCTACTGATATCTTGCTGGATGTTTTTTACTACGCTGTGTTGGTAATTTACATAAAAAGTTTTATCTTTTTTCCTTCAATCTCAGAATACCAAATTTGGGAAGATGAAAGTTCCTCATAAGAAATAACCTTATATGAAGCAATGAAGCATCTTGCTTTCACTTAGGTGAGAGACTGAAATGAGTCCAAAATAATGTTCTGTTTTCTGGCCCTTCCTTTCCAGATGCCCAAGTCGAGATTCTGTGGCCTGCCCCTAACTGCGCTGCTCCCGTTATGCTAATGGTCCTTAGTCCTAGGTTCTCATTTTATCCATTTCACTTTCATAGAGTTTGGGGGGACTGCCTTTGAACTGGTGCTGTTTGCTGAGAGGATGTGAAGTTGGGTTCCAGAAAAGAGTTCTTCAGTATCCATGTTCCAGGAATGGAAGCTAATGATTAGTTTTCCTCTCAGTTTTTATAACTCTTTGTGTGAATTGCAGTTTTGGAGGAGGATAAGTGGGGTTTAGGCTGCCTTTTTTTTTTTTTCCTTCGGATACATATGGGTGCTAAACCAACAATGTGCTGGTAAATGCTAAATCTAGCAAACCTAGGATCACCCTGAAACCCCTGATGGAAGTTTGAAAGTTTGGTATGAAATCCTGGTCCCACTGATATCTGCTAATTTCCTCCCACCATTATATTTTTGTACCAAGAATGGAAAACCAGGAGACCCTCAGTACTACATAGGGCAGCAGTTGCTGCTACTCACAATGGTCAAAGCTACAGTAGTGTGGAGAGTTGTCCCCTAACAACACAGACAAAAGCAAGAGCAAATTAGAAGGGAATTTCCAGCCTGGAACAGAACAAGTATCTCTCAGGCTCCTCAAATCTGTCCCCTATTATTGCTATTTTGCTAATTAGTGAAAAATTACATAGTTTTGTTTCCAAAACTTACTGTATTTCTTTCAGATTTTTAAAGGTCAATTTAAAGTGGAAAAACTTTCTGTAACCAGTGAGAACAAAGCAAAATTACCATTACCCAGGTAACAGGACTAGAAATAGATGCAGGATTAGTCAACTTGGCATGCGCTCCCTGCAGCCTGAACTCAAATGCAAATCTGTTCTGTTCCGAGCACAGCGGTGGCCTGACTTCCCACTGCCTTGCGCGCACGTTTCCCCAGGGAATAAGCTGTGCAGCGACACGGCTTTGCCAAGCCGATATCCCTGAGCAGTGGGAGCTGAAGCAAGTGACTCATGACTGCAAGACGGCAGCATGTGATGCAAGACACGCACAGGACAAACTGCTGAGAGCAGCGGTTCGTGACTGAGAGGTTTATTACCACTGCCAGGAAAAGCCTTAGTCTTTTCCAGCTGTTAGCATGGTTTATAAAACAAATATCTGTAGCGTGGCATTTCTGATCCAAAATCTGTGTCAAACAATTTTCAAGGTTAAAGATTAAAAAGTAGTTACAGAAGTGTCTGTGAACACTTTTAGTATCTGAAATATTAAAAGCAATGAAAGAACACTGGTTTCTTCCCTCTATCCCCCGAAGCACCTTAAAAATGAATCAAAAGCAAACTGAAGACATTTGTACGCATTTCTCTACAGCCGTTATCGTGACCGCATGCCACGTCGTACTGTGTTGCACCGTAACTGCCTGCATCTCCCACCGCTTTGCGTGCCAGGGCGGGGTTTGGGTCTGCCGCCAGAAATATGGTGCTTGGCGAAGAGGTACGTGCACTTACTCTGCTGCCTCCTTAACGCTGGGGAATGGTTATTTGAGGACAAAAAGGAGTAACTAGGATTAAACTCCGATAATAAATTACTGATAAAGAGTTACTTTTCCCAGATATTAGGTGGTAGATACTAAGCACAACAGGAGTGCATCCTGAGGGCGTGAGCGTGAGCACTCAGGACAAGCTGATCCTACGCACTGTAGCTCCCTTAGCTGACCAAAGGAGGCCTCCTGCTTTTTTTTTTCTCGTTAACTTCAACCATTTTGTTAAATGGACACTGGAACAAAATATGCAGACATCAGCGCCAACCAAAATATTTGTGTACAGTTACTGGGAATTGTACCAATATAAGGAGTGTTTTAGCTTAGAGTTTCACAGCAGAGGGGTCGTGTGTGGTTTTAAAAAGAGGAGAATTTTTACGTTTCTGGAGGAGATGAGGATCAGCAATGCCATGCTATACAGTGCTGTTCAACTGTGCAAGCTTGGGACAGCAATAACAGCACTTTAAAAAGAACTTTGCTGTCGCTGGCCTGTCTTTCAGCGTGACACCCTGGCCCCCTGCGTGTTTTTCATAGGAGCAGTTCCATTTACTTCAATAAAACAACTGATGTATCAAATGATTGGTTTAGATTTCTTCGTCTAACATGCAGACATGCTCCGTTCTTTTCTCTGCCTTTATCTTTTGAGTAGGTGGTATAATTGGAGTGGGTGGTCCATGGGTTGGCGGTCGCAATTCCCCCTGCCAGAATTACCTTTCCCCTAGTTTCCCAGTACTTTTGGCGAGTCCAAATGGCTCTTCAAGGCTCGTTGGTCAAACTAACAATTTATCAGTTACGCTTCTATTTCTTGACAATCACATCTTAATTAATACATTGTCTGGATAAACACTAACTACCACAGGGGTAGGGCTATACAGTGGTCATCCTTAGCAGCAATAGACTTGGTTACATAGGATTCTGCTGTAACAGTACGTTTCATGCCCTCCCTGAGGCCTCATT
The DNA here is from genome assembly GCA_013399095.1 of Psophia crepitans. Classification (NCBI taxonomy): domain Eukaryota; kingdom Metazoa; phylum Chordata; class Aves; order Gruiformes; family Psophiidae; genus Psophia; species Psophia crepitans. The sequence goes on from VWZZ01001196.1 coordinate 72,697, forward strand.
TTGCCAAAAAATGCTCAGAATATACGAAGCTTCGGCAAGTTAGTGATCGGGAACAGGTTTGAGTCAGAGGTGTGACAGAACAAATAGCCCAGTGTTACTCTTCTGCTCATGTCATCCCTTAATACATAAAGTGACTTTTTTTTTTTCCTAAATGGCTAGAGCTCCAGGCTACTCTGAGGTGTGGGAAAGGTTGTAGAGGTCCTTGTTCTGCAAGTTTCAAAGTCCGTAATAGAAGGGGGCACCCAGCAGTTTGCACAACTGGATCTGGAATAGAGAATTGCACATACCACTTTCGTTATTTACTGCCTGTTATGGGGTTGGTTTCTCTCAACTCTGTTTAAAGAAGTTGGGGCATCTCTGAGTACCACTCTCTGCATTATAATCGCTACTGGAGTCACTATGGATTTAAGTCCATCATTTTTTCTGCAGGCAGTTCTTTCACCAAAGCTGAGAGCATGTCAAACTTGCTAGTTTGCAGTTCTATTTTATGCTAGGTTTTGGAGAAACAGCACTGGTGGGTGCTCTTTTTGTCCCAGAGACAGCAGCCCCACCTGCCTGTCAAAGAGTTTAGAATGGCCTTTCTAATTCCCCCATGCAGAACAGCTTTGATGGCAAGAGCAGTTTTCAATAATCTGCTTGCTTTTGCTGAGAAAATGCCTCCTTCTCTGCCATTATTGACAATTCCTGACAAAGCTAATCATTTCAATACAGACCAAGTGAAAATTTGGTCTGAAACATGAATAACACCCCCCTCCTACACCAAATGCTGCTAATACTTTATTATTGCTATTACAGTTATAAATTGGTACTTTACAATCTGTCTTAGCAAACATTCAACTGACCAGCAAAAATCAGTATCTTAACTACAGATGACCTTCTGGCTGGGGAGGGCATCACTCTGTGATGGTCCAATTCTGCCGCCTTGAAGACTTGTTGAGAAAATGAAAGGCTATTGGTACGACTTTCATATAACCTTGGCCTTTTATTTTCTGTCAATGCCTACAATGATTTAGAGAACCCATATAAAATCTATAAAGTCTGATTTAAGACCCTTTCTCTAAGCATCTTTTATCAAACTGAATGTGTCATATTCTTGGCAGCACTATCTTTTTTGTTGTGCTTCTGGAGGAAATCTGGACTTCAGGGGACCTTGGTAGTTCATGTAGTCTGTCACCCTGTTCCAATACAAATTTAAATATAGCTATCAATATTTACAAAAAATATTTCTTCCACTAGTTATGAAACCAAACAGACTGAAGATAAAAATTCATCAATCTCTTCCTGTGCTTTTCATAATTCTTTGCAAAATCAGAGTAAGCCCTCCACTATGGACACCAGTTTATTCCCTTCTGCTCCTACATAGCTCTGTGATATACGTATTTGTAGGCTGTTGTTAGAGTTGAGCTTTAGTTAAGCTAAAGAAACCGTTTCCTCCTAGGTTGTGTGTCCTGAGCCTTGGATCCTTCTCATGCCTCTTGCATTGTTCTTTCACGAAATGTCATTCCAGCAACCTGGCGCTGCTCCACCAGAGACCCTACCAGTGCCGAATATGCTGCAAGGATTCCTCCATATGTCTTGCAGACGATATTGTTGTTTATGTGGTCCAAAAGGTGATTATCTTTATTGCGATATTGTGACATTGTTGACCCACGTTAAGCTTGTTGTTCACTGTAATCTCACGATTTCTTCATGCATAGCGAGCTGGAATTCCAAAGGGTATCAACACAGACTTGGGAAGGCTTCAGCCTGTGCAAGAAATGGCCCATAAAGATGTTTGTCCTGCCTGCCCAGGAGCAAAGAATGTAGGTACAGAGATGCGTATCTTCCCGGACTGCTGGCTGGCCAGCTGTCATGTGTGGTATTGCCTCAGGTCTGCCACGGGGTGTATTGCTTTTTGGTGCACAGACAGGCTGAGCGGAGGAGTGGGGGAGGTGTGAGAAGGGTATAGGGGGGTTGCAGAAGGAAGGCATAGAAGGAATGAGGAACACTTGTGGAAGAAATATTGCCAGTTGTTGATAAACTGTGGTCTTTCTGACTATCTTCTCTCTTAATTAAATTATGATAATCATCTACTCAAACTTCATCTTTTCCAGAAAATATTCTGCACTGACCAAGAAGAACTGGTTTGAGAAGTTAGGTTACCTTAAAAAAATCCAACCTGGCCCGCCTTTTTTTTTTGTCCTGATGAAGCCCTTTGTCACATGGAATGGCTATTTGCTCTTCTGACAGTCCTAGAAACCCCAGATTTGGAGGAGTACCCAGGAGGTAATTTTTTTCAAACAGAATAGGCTTGAGAAGGATGGCAAAGCAGGATGTATAATGATTATGGAGTTGAAGTCTAGCTTCACTCCTTTTTATGAGGAAGGGGCCTGATTTCTTAAAGAATAAATAGGGCAAAGTCTGTAAAAAACCACAGCTCTGAGTGCTCACATTTAGATGACCTGCTTTCTGGAAGGGAAGAAGAATTGTTTTCTCATCTGTGTTTTGCTTGTGGCAACTTCTTAGTGTATAGACATAAATGTTCCCCCGTATTTTGAAAAAGGTTTGGGCTCAATACTGTTGAGTCACAGCCTTGCTTAGTTTTGGTTGTGTATGCAGGTTTTACCCCTTAATCCATGAAAAACACTTCCATTTTTACAGCTTAGGGCATAAAGGGAGGCTTCAGATGTTCCCCTGGGGTAAGCATAACGATTGCTAGGAGTACTTGCCTATATTGGATCTTTCCGAATATTAGGAAGAAGGTAGCCATCCTGCATAGAATGGGTTTCTCCACCTTATTGGAGAAACTGCATGTGTTCCTCAGTAACAAACACTCTTTCACTGCCAGCAGCTGCAGAGGAAAGCAGAGCTCTGCATTTGTGCCCTCCCTGCCTTCCTGCGAAGGGTCTCAGCGTTGCTACCCACGCTGTAGTTTCCTTGCTCAGGTGTACAACCAGCGTGGTGTCAGCTATGAAGAAAATTAACTCTCTCTCAGCTGAAACCAGGACAGCTCGGGGATGTGAGACTTCCCCGAGCATGTTCCTTACTTTGCCTACGTGGTCTGGTAGGTGCAGGAGTAGCTGCTGCACAAAACCTATGGGCAGGCATTAACAAACGTATGAGGTGTGCTTTCCTTCTTGGGGGAGGAACTTGCTCCAGTGAGAGTGTCAGACATGCTTGGGCAGTTTTTAGAAAGAACAGTTGTAAATGCAAGAGCACTTTCAGGCATCTTCTTTGGACAGTATATCATCGTCAAGATGGGAAAGACACAATTGGTGCAGGCACTAGAGAGACAGACCATTGATGTCACAGCACAACTGTTTTGATAGAGGCCCAGCCTCACCTGGCAACACGGTGGAACCCACAAGATAGATCTTCTTGAGTCAGCACCAGAAGGAACATATGCCATTATGCATGTATCATATGTAAAATATGCTTACAATGTCGAAGTGGAGCATTGGGACCGGCACTGTTTAACGTCTTTGTCAGTGATGTGGACAGTGCTGAGCCACCCTCAGCAAGTTTGCTGATGACACCAAGCTTCGTGGTGTGGTCAACATGCTGAAGGGAAGGGATGCCATCCAGAGGGACCTTGATAGCTTGAGAGGTGGGCCCGTGCAAACCACATGAAGTTCAACAAGACCAAGTGCAAGGTCCTACACGTGGGTTGGGGCAATCCCAAGTACAACTACAGGCTCAGTAGAGAATGGATTGAGAGCAACCCTGAAGAGGACTTGGGGGTATTTGTGGATGAGAAGCTCAACATCACCCAGCAATACACACTAGCAGCCCAGAAAGCCAGCCATATCCTGGGCTGCATAAAAACCAGTGTGGCCAGCAGG
>VWZZ01001196.1:80538-97874 GCA_013399095.1 Psophia crepitans
GCTCTCGTGGTGTGTTTGCTCGGCTTCGTGCTGCGGTGCTCCGGCATCGGCCCGGCGCTCCTGCCGGGGGTGTCCGCGCCGCCGTTAACAGGCGTACGGGGCTTGGGTTTGGGTGTCCCGCGCTGGGGACGGGCAGCTGGGCACGGTGGGCCAGTGCCCCTGTGCTGGTACAGAGCTATGCCCTTCTGGTCCGTGTGGGTGGTGGAGCTGGGTGAACCCCCACCCCTCGGCTTCTGAGGATCGAGGGAAGCTGTGGGAGAGTGTAAGGACTTCTTGGCTGCACAAGGCTGGGCCAGGGGAATTACCTTCCATAGCCTGGGGCTCGAGGATGCGGTTGGATCTTGGCCTTCATGCCTGTAATGTGGTGACTCGCAGTTACTTGCTAAGGTCACACATCGGTGTGCTTTGGGGCGAGCCTTTGCACTTCTCACTGTTCCCTCTTGTAAAGTGCCTGTATCATACGGGGCCAATTTGGGGCCTCGCCATCGAAAGGTCTTTGTTCCTCGACACACACGTGGCTGTATGAAGCTTGTTGCCTCTGAATGTCATTGCCAGAACACAGTGTGTTGTGACATTGGTCTCTTGGTGCTAGCTTAAGAAACGGTGGTGTAATCTCACTGGACACAAGAGGTGGTGTACTCTGATAAATGATGCACTGGAGAGCAGGCCTGCAACAAGCTAACATCACACCCCCTTAGCACCATCCAGTTATAATGTAACCACGCTTCTTGGGGGTTAGTATATGGGGAAGGGTGATGTATCTATCAAATACATGTATTGTGGATAAATCTGTGTATGTGGCCACCCATGCCTGAAAGGCTGTTGTGATCGGCAGGCCAACTGTCCCTCCTTTCCTAAAAGAATGATTTCTGCATCATGCCCCCCACCCCATCTCCCCTAGCTATTTTTGTGGTAGCAGAAGGGCACACAGCAGTACTTAGTCCAGAAATCTCCAGTCTCTTAAACTGTTGTCTTAATTTTAATTCTGGGTCAAAGACTGTCTTTACTCTTCTGTAACTCAGACTTTCAGTGGCATATGAGCCTCTGGATGGGTATCTCATATGACATAGCAAATCAGTTCTTGTGAAGTGTCTGTAGTTCCTTGACTATGAAATTATAAAATGCTACTGTAGTTTAAAAGTCCTGTTGATGTTGTAGCTGGATTCAGTTGAGGATGCTGTCACATTCACACTGCATGATGTTCCTCAGTGTATAGTGTAACAAGTTGCTGGGGTGGGAGGAAGAAGATAGTTGGGGAGCAACTGAACTCCTATCACTACAGGTTGCACTTGAAAATCCTATGTAGTCAACATTTAATGAAGCTGTGCTTGCTAGAAAGTTATTTAAACCCTGGTTTTGCTACACCAGCAGATGTAATGAGTTGCCACCAAGTGAAATGTTCCTTTTTTGTGTTTTCTTGAAAAAAGGAAAGGAATTACAGATCTGAGTTTATATATATATATATATATAGTGTGTGTGTATATATATATATATCTATAAATGAAACCTGATCTTGAGGGTGGGCGCAAGTCTGGCATGCTTATTTTGTATCCCATTCTCTTTTTTGCTTTGGTCTTCTGAACCAACAGTGGTTACATGAGGCTTCCTTCTGAGCTCAGAGTCTACCAGGCAAGATGTGTGCAGATCTGGGGGGGTGTGTGTGCACGCGGTATGTGAGGTCTGATGGGCTGGAATCCTCACACAACAGTTCAGGAGTCTGCGTTTGGACAGCAGCAGCCAAATAGAAAAACAGACTTGGTTTCATCTGCTGTTTGCAGACTTCTGCAAAAACATTCGGTCATGTTTGAATGACTTGATGTTTGGTGCAAGTTTATGACATGATTATTTATTAGCAATTGCCAGCATAACAATGTGCACAGCAGAGAGCTCATTAGTGTCTTTTTTTTCTTTTAACCAGTTGGTTTTACTTTGTCAGGCTTCCATTACACTAAAAGCTAAAGTATTTTGAAAGTATCTTAAAAGTAGGTGTGTGGAAATGCTTTCTCTGTTAAGTACATGGTAAACGCTTTCTATATAGCAAACACAACACAAGAGAGTTAGACCATATATTAGAGCAGTTATAATAATGGAAGTAATATAGCTGAGTGAGAAATGCTAGAACTCTTTACACCATTTCAGGTTTAAATCAATCTATTTAAGTAGTTTGACATTCTAGATTAACTAATACGTCTTAGAGGAAACAAACAGCTGGATTTGACAGGTAGTCAAATGCCAGGAAGTGAGCTGCCCTTAGTGGCTCTTTTGAATTCTGCCTTGTCAAGAATAGAATAGAACTTGCATGGTTTCTCTTAAAGTTCTGAAGGTGGTTCTGAATTATTTTTAAAGTAGTCATAAGTTATTTCACAGTCATGTAACCTAAGCAGCTTTTGGTATCAGGAAATGGTTTAAGTTTGTCAGCTGCTAAGAGAGGAAGAGCGGAAGGGTATGCATTACCTTAGGAAGTTGCCACTGTCAGTCAGATAAATTGTTTTAAAACACCGAAGAACATTTCTTCTACTTGATGCAGAGTTGTCACAGTTTTTATGATAAAAAATAAAAATGTGTGTTTTCACCATGCGATTCAATGTTACTTTCATCATGTGTTTTCTTCCTTAGAGTGATCTCTTACTTTTTAATTTTAAGTGTAATTTTAACTTACCTTTCCTGACCCACCTTCTAGGTAGGTAGCATGTGGCAATAAGTAAAGGGTGGTACTGGCAAGCAGAGTTACAGTCCTCCTGAAACCACAGAGTGAATACACAAGGGCAAACTCATTTCTGTTCTGCCGAGGTACTTAACTCTGAAAATTTAGGTAGGCAGGCAAATTTAAGATTCATATACTAGATCAGCTCTTCTGAGTGAGTACTTTGGTCTATATGTTCAGTCCTTTGGGCCTCTGAGTTTCCAAGAAAGAGGTTTGAAAGTGCAAGGAAGGGATAGGACAAGTCCCAGCTGATTTCACCTGGGCACTGGATTAGGTTATACTCCTGTCTGCAAGCCAGAAACTGTTATTCTTTGTCTGGTGTGTAGGTAACAGTGACATCCAGAGAGTTTTGTACTTTCTATTCGTATCTTGTTTGATAATGCTAATGGAACATGACTTATGTTTTTTTGGGGTGATGTTTTTTTGTTTGGTTTGGTTTTTTTTTAATTTTTTTTGTCTGCCCTAACACTCATAGAATTTGAGAAAAATCTCATCTCTGTTTGGAACATTCAGTTCTTGGCTTCCTTCTATATCTGCTTGCCTTGAAGATGGAGGTAAAAGCATGGATAAATACAATTTCTTATTTGGGCCTGGAGAATGATATTGTCTGTTCTGAATTGTGGGACGCCACCATAAACAGCTTCTACAATAAGATGGCCTTTAGAAATTTGTTCAGTTCTTCCCCCCGCCCCCCCTCGAATGTAAATAGTCGTCTGTTCAGGTATTAATAAGGGCAAACAGAACAGTAAGTCTACATTTTTAGCTCCTTCTTAATTGTAAGAGAAATGTGAAAACAACTTTGGTCAGCACAGACGGTAATTTCTTTGATATTTAAGGGTAATCTTGAACTGCGTTGTTCAAGGCCAGGGTATAACTTGCTTTCATATGCTGAGACCAAAACCATTATCAACCTATCTTTAATGATTATCTGCTGCCCTAGTAAAAACGTTTCAGGCTTTTTTCTTTCTTTCTTTTGTTGAACAATGTAGTCAAATGGATTAAGTATTGTACAGAGAGAGAGATAGATAAAGAGCATCTCTTACTTAAGATGACTGCTTGTTCTGTTTTTCAAAACCTACTTCTATTGTGTTAATTTTATGAGTCAGAAGAAAGATGAATCAATCAAAAGTCTTTACAGAATAACAGTAAGAAATGTTCCTACTGGAACCCTTATTTTTGTTAGTGATCAAAGGCTAAAAAAGTCTAACCTTTAAACAAAAAAATAAATACAAAGATAAAAGAATGTATTTCCTCTTTGTAGTACCCAAAGATTGTCCTAAATTACGTATCTGAAACAAGAATTGTGCCTCTAGATTCATACTTCAAATGAAGCTTGTGGAAGCATGGTTTTCTTCCTTGCCTCTGTTTTTATTCTTGTAAGATAGGTAAACAAGGGACAGATGAGTTTAAAACAAACAAACTCCTGACCCCTCTGGGAATGCTTATTCATAGCTATGTAAACAGCATTTTCTTTTTATATGGATGTCAGTCTATGTAGTTGCAGAAATCTGGTGAATACCATGTACAAGCTGAGGCCCTGAAAAAGACATGTAATCCAGAAGGTCTTAACAAGGTGATTCCTGGCAGTCTGGATTTCTAGGAAAACTTGCCAGAAGTGCTTGTCTGGATTAACCTTCCTAGGAAGAACGGGTGTCTCTGGCCCTCCAGAAGCTCTGATGTACTGTGAGAACTTTGAACTTCTGATCAGAAGATTGTAGGAGATGGACTTTCAACCTGTGTGGTAAGCTGGAAGAAGAGTAGGACACGTTTGAGAGAGGACAAGAAAGTGGAAGACTCCGTGAAATAAAAATAGAATAAAATAAATAAGGGTTGTGGTGTTGTTCATCACTCTTTCAGCTCTTAACATTGCTTGAAGACAGACTAGACTGAGGCAAAGAACTGGGAAAAATATTGGGATCTCACTTAAAAATAGTAGCTTACATTTCTGTAGCACTGTAAACTAAGAGATCCCAAATTTCTTTACAAACTTTTTACAGAAATTAGTGCAAAATAATCAATTTCAGAAACTAGAGTAATTACAGCCTGCCTAAAAGAAGTGCAGCTAGGACTGCTGGTGTGCTATGGGACTCTAAATTGCAAGACGGAGCAGAGTCTCTAATAAACAGCGAGTGGGGCTGACTGAATGGATACTACTATCACACACTTAGACTTAACCATAACTGTTCCTAGAAATCACCTGATTGTGAAAGCTTGTTAAATAATCCTTTGCCATGAAGATACGGAAATGCTGAGGGATGTTCCCGCACATTAATTGTGTATTACAGTTGAGAAGGTGAAAAAAACATTTTAAGATGCATTAAAGTTTATTTTGCAGTGTGTGCATGGGGCCAGTTGACCAGTTGCCATTTTAAACCTTAAAAAAGAGATGATAGTAATCAATCACTGTAAATATTTATCATTATTTGTGAACTTTTTCATGGTTGTGAAAATTGAAACTATGCAGATGCGTAGACTGATGCTTGACATAATATTTACACTGGAATGTGTGCTGTAGTGGAGAAAGAGCAGCTGGTTTTCAGACATAAATGTAATCTTTCTATCTAACGCAATACAGCAAAGTAGAAAGATGAAGGAGGATCCCGTTTGGTGTCTGCAAGTACATTCAACTATTTGATTTCAGAGCAAGCAAAACTGCCTTACCCTGATTTCTCCCACTTTCTTTGGAAAAAAATAATTGAGTCATCAAGAAATTTTAAATCTTATTGAAGGACTGGAAAACTTTGCCTAAAGGTGGATGTGGTACTGAAGGACATGGTTTAGTGGGTAATAGGTGGTGGGAGGACGGTTGGATTGGATGATCCCTGAGGTGTCTTCCAACCTTAATGATTCTATGATTCTATGGATTTGCACTGTTCATATGAAGAATATCAGGTATTCAGAGACTCAGTAGCAAGTGTTTACTTGCTTAAGGCATTTTTTTTTTATTAGGAAATGGCCTTATGGTTTATCTTTAAGCCTTAGATTTTTTGATTGTTTGAATTCTTGCAGTTATTACATCTTATTTCTGCTCCAAATTAAACAGTAGAGAGAATATTCTTCCTGTATACACAAAAAAGGACAGACAACAGTGTCAGTATTGATCAGATTTCTGGAAAGAAAGAAAAAAATGAGCTTCAGGTTAAAGTTAACTTATATATTAAAATAAAATGAAATAAATTAAAAAGTAAAAGTATAACTTGAAATAATGAAATGAACTGTTAGTTGCATGTATGAGGATGGTACAGAGATACACCTGAGAAATATGTGACATACAAAGCTACTAATACTTCTCTAAAATCTCCCTTTTAGTAAAGTGCTGTCTCTTTTCATTTTTCTCTATTTATATCCAAAAAGATGGTCGGCTTTCCTTAAAGAGCATATTTAGTCCTTTTAAATAAGGGATACAGCATTATCCATGGCTGACTGAACACATGCCAGGCAGGTATATTTATCTTCTTTAGGCTGAAAACATGCAAGTGGAAGTTCTACTTGAGTTGCTTGTGTTGTGTGGAAAACAGGCTTGAGTTGGTGAAGCAAGGTTAATGTGAGGAGTCTGACATTAGTCCTGGTACATAAATTGTCCATTCTTCTGAAACTACTGTGTGTGATAAAGTATGCAGCTATATAGTAATCTACAGAGGAAAACAAATAATTGATGAGGATAAAATTTGAACCATACCAAGCAGATCCATGTTGATAGGTAATATGTGCCCCAAAAGAAGCCAGACTAGTTCATCTTTTGGCTAGGCAGCAGTGGGGTAACTTGTCAAAGCAAAAAAGTATTACTGAACTGAAATTTGGCTGTGCTGAGCTACCCGAATTTTTTCAAGCCTTTGTTCAGGACTTGAATTTGTTGATGCTAGGTCATCTGTGACATCTCTGAGCTCCAGTTCCCTTAACATCTGGAACAATTATCCATAGAGCAGGAGAGAGAACTGTGATACCAAAACCTCTGATGTGGTTCATGTAAAAAAGCAAAGCAAAACAAAACAAACCGCCTCACTTCACCTTCTGTCATCCTATGTAAAAATTTAAGCATATGGACTAGTTTGGTCTGAGTGGAAATTTTTCCATGGTGATTTAACTTTGCTCTCTTGGGAATGCAGAGCACATCTTGCCAGAGGGAAATGTGGGACTGAGATGATGCTAGAGCACGTACTGAAAACTGGGGAGTGTCTTCCCTGTGGCAGAGCAAAAGCTGGGGAGCCGCTTTCTGGTTTGTAGATGCAGTTGTTTCTGAAAACAGAAAGTAAATGGTTTTCCTGACCAGCAAAACCTTTCCAGTCTCTTCGCAACTGTTCCGCTTCTCCCCGCTGTGGGGTCCAGTCATGTTTTACCTCTCAGAAGAGGATCTGTGTGGAAATCTCAAGCAAGGGTGACACAGCTATCAATGACGTTAATAAGTGGAAGGGAGGAATCCATGGCAATTTTCAAGAATAACATTCATTAGGTCATCATACAACTGCCAAAGAAGTGAAGTGCTGGTCTGTCCCACAATATCAGAGTAAGGCAATGTTTTTTTCTCTTCCTTAGCTTGGCAGATTGCTAGCTAATAAAGCCAAGTATCTTTTCTTTCATGCTCCCTTTAATAGTTCTCTATTTATTATTAATACTAAATTATTTGTTGTCATTCTGAATTTTACTGTGTCTATTCATAGCTCCTGTACATAGTAATTCTGTCCCCATCTTCTGGAAGAGGAAAGAAAAAAGAAAAGTTATAACAACAAAAAAAAAAGTTGGCTAAATTCTCAAAATGTGATACTGGTTTTGCAGAATAATGTGCAGGGGTTTGTGGTGATGTATTTAGTAAAGTTTGACCTAAATCTAATAAACTAAAATATATATGTAATATACATATTTTTCATAAATCTGTGTAATTCTAAGTATTTTACAGCATTTGTTTTGGGTGATGAATACTACTGAACAAGTTCAGGCTGAAGGAAAACTCTTCTTCCATCTGTCCAGCCCTTCACTGTGGTTACTCTCACTTTTCTGGCAGGCTAAAGCCCCTGTCTCATAGAGCTGGGCACCACGTTACCTGCAGAAACTGTCAGACACTCTGAGCAGCTAACAGGAATGGAAAAGAGTTTTTAAAAACAGTTGAAACTGAGGCCAGCAGGGATAGTATTTCCTGCAGCTCATTAATTATATGTTGTTGCTGTTTGTGGACTGGCATAAGCTATAACCAGCGTCACAGTTCATTCCTTTTATAGTAGAACATTGCTGGTAGCTTTGTACTGGGGATAGGTGTTTCTGTTCTCACTGTAGTTAGTGGAAGTAACATGGTGCCTCCGCTCATTGATAGAACAACCAAACAGATACATGGCAACTTAGTGTTTAAATTTGAGAGATTTTGTGTTGTGACCTATCTAGGGTATAGTTTCACAATCTGCTGGTTTCAGTAGCAAAGCCAGCTTGAGAAACTCCTGCTCTTTCCTTACCACCACCAGCTGGAAGAACCACCTGTGCTATTTTGCTGTCCACTTCAACTCTTCAAAGAAAGTAATTTTGTGAGGCCATGCGGTAAACTGCTTTTAGAAGCCATCCATTTTATAAGCAACTTGACAAAAAGGGAAAAGAAAAATGTTTATTTATCTTGTGCCTTTCCTGATCCAGTTCCCTACACAGTCCCACAGACAGCTCTTTTGGCATAACTGAGGTGCCAGAGCAGGAGCGAGCCCCAGGCTCCTGCACCTGGCATCCACTGAAGGAAACATTCCTCAAAGTATGCTCTTATCTAAGACATGTGCTTGCTCTGAAAGAGTTGATGAGAATTTAACTGTACTCTAGAAGCTTCATTCTTTCCCTGCGGTGACCTTGGCGTGATCTTCACTTGACATGGCACTTCTTTCAGGGAGTTGTTTCTGTTTCACTTTTACAAGTGTCTGTTATCTTGAAGTTTAACATCTAACGCCTTGGTAGGAGAGTGGTATCCATTCATACTCTACCTAAGAAGGCCAAATAAAGCATATGTGCCAGATAACCCAAATCTTTGCCTTGTAGGATAACTCAACCTTAGATGTACATAACATGCTTGCCATGCCTTGCTAATGGACTGGTGGTTAGAGAGCCAGCTATCCAAAATATGAACAGCAAGATTAAAAATAAAAATCAGAGGAAAAGAATGTATTGTGGGATTCTGCCCCATCCCCATTTCCTTTACGAAAATAAACAGTAGGTTTATTTCCTACTAAGTCCATGCCTGTTGGAACTATTGCTGCTGTGTACGTCTGCCTGTCCTAATCAGTGTTTGCAGACTTCCTCGTGTAGCTCTGTGCGTGATTCCAGTTGGCATGAGTCTGCAGTGACAAGTCTGGTGTTTTTGTCATATTACATCCAAGTGTAGAAGGAAGCAGCATGAAGATGATGAATCTGAAATTTGCAGCAAACTTGCAGATTTTATAACATTTCCAAAGAATATGCGAACTGCAACTTCTCCATCTGAAATTAGTATCTAAAGTCACTCTTCCCTAACAGTAAACAGAGTCTCAGGATAGCGGGCAGGGAAATGCAGCTTTTGGCTGGAAGGCAGTCAGACAACCACCTTATTCTCTCTTTTTTTTTTTTTTTTTAATGTTTATCCTTTAGTGGGAAGGATGAAGGGGGAAACAGAAACTGTTATTTCCTTGTCTTTCATTACCTGAGCCTTTACAAGTCAGTGTCTGTCCATCACTTGATCCCATCCCAGATGGAAGGAATGACCTCCTGTCCACAGGAAGGTTAATAGAGCAGCTATACCACAAATCTTTTGACTCTGCTGTTGGGTCGATCCCGAACTGCACTGCCATAATGCATGCAGTAATGGCAATGTGCATGTGTGTCTTGCAGGCACAAGAGGCTGTTTGTTTGAGCAGCCTGTGAAAAAATACTGGTGAAGTAGAACAAGGAATTTCTTAGTGCTGAACAAAATGGCTTAGAGGGAATTTTGATAAAAGCATGTATTTTGTGTCATCTTAGTATCTTGCACTGAATAGTTAGCAATGCATGCTAATCATTCTGTCAGGGTGGAAAGTAAAACTGAGTGGCCTGGTGGTATTTGCTCTGAATCATTCCTGTGTCTCCAAGCCTTATTTGGAGGAGCATCTCTACGAAACTGTTATCCGTATCTTGAATGTGGCTGGATTATATTTCAGATACATACTTCTATTGTGAGCCTTTTCAGAAAAATCAAGCAATAAACTATTTGAGAACAAGTTCACTGCTGTCTCAGGCTGTTCCAGTCTTTTCTGATCAGATGGTCACGATGTTACCGCTAGGTCAGCCTATCTGCAAATGCCCAGTAAGTATCAATTTTGCCAGAGCACTTTGACAAAAATTGCAGTCTGCTCTGGCAGAAGAGAGAAGCATTTGGTTTCTGCTCCCGTCTTTAGTATGTCCTATTTGGTGTCCAGTGCTGAAATCAGCTTATAAATCCTGGAAATTGGTGTGCAGTTGATCAGAGGTGAAAAGGAAGTATCACTCAAGAAATGGGCATTAGGCTACCTGATCATCTTGGTTTTGCTGATGTGGGGCTAGCTGTTGTTGGGCCCGAGAACTTGTGGCCATAGAGTAACAGTGAGGCATCAAGTAAGTGCGGCTGTAGCATATATAAAATATCCCAGACTCTTCCACACCTAGCTTCCTCTCATGTATTTTCTTTTGTAACTGGAAAGCTAAGTTGGGAAGGAAAGAAAACTGTTTAAGAGATGCATGGAGTTTGGCTTGAGATTACAAGAAGCTGAGATGAGAGGTAGGTTCAGGTAGGGAAAGGCATGGTCGTTTGTGCTTTTTCAGGGATTTTTCTTTTTTTTTTTTTTTTTTTAGTGTGAAGGTGAACAGTTCTAACCAGGTAGTTTGTTCATACATTCTTGATTTTTGTATGTATTGTTTGTATAGTCTTCATATAGTGTATTTTGTAGGTTTTTTAAAGAGTGTATAACTCTCTTGTTTTTAACAAGAGATTTTAAGTATTTGGTAATATCCAAGTACTGTTCTTTTGTATCTGTTATAGCCTTTCCTGTGTTTCCTGTGCCTTTGTTACTGGTGAAATAACTTTTTTTCTTTTTCCCTCAAGGTCATCTGCTTTTTTTTTTAATTATGTTTTGTAATTGTCTGGTTTTAACCTCACAATCTGAAGCGGCCTGTTTGGTACCTGACTCCAGATTAATGTATCACCAACAGTATCTCCAGCATCCCTGTTCCTAAGCTAGTTTATTTGCTGTTATATTTCTGTCCTGGCACAGCATCTCCAATATCTTGATGATTTTTCTTTGCAGTGCTTTGTGAAATGCTGCACTAAAATACAGCAATATTATATGTACAGAGTTCTCACTACCTGCTTGGTATGGTTTATTAAAAACTCACAAAGAGAAAAAAGAGATTGGGTTAGTCAATAGCAGTTTCAGTTTGGTTTGTCAACCCACGCCAGCAATTATGCCTGCTTCACTAATTGCTAGAACATGCCTTTTCTTTTTCCTTTTCTCAAACTGAATTCGTGTTCTCATTCTCTGTACTCAGTACAATGTATGTTTTTTGATTCAGTATTGAATGCAAGGAGACGCAATTAAGTGAAAGAGCTGGGACACAGTAAGAGGTGCAAGTTGCACCTGGGAACTCCTTTCTCTTTCTCCCCTTTCAAATTAATTTGATTACAGAAATTAAGCCTTTTTAAATATGCTTCTGTTCCATGTCCAGAGGAGTACTGTGGAGCAATGATGTTCACTGTAACTACAGTGATGGTTGGTAAGGTGAAGTTCCGAACTGTGGTACGTAAACATCAGCACATCCATGCAAACTACTTGTATTACAATGGATAGAGTGTTTCATGGCCTGATACTGAGACTTTCTTATTGGAAAGTATTGCTGCCATTGCCTAGCAAAATACCCTAAAAAACTCAATTACCTGGTTTGACAGGGTAATTTTACTGTAGCATTACAATTAATTCTGTTAATGACTTTCAATTAAGCTCATTTTTAATATATATTAAAAAAACCTGGAAAGGATGGAATGGTTTCGGTTTATGTGATACGGTGATTTTTGCAGACAGATACAGGTATTACTGGCTAATTCAGTCTGTGGATTGTACATATGCTCTGCTAAACGTCATCAGTTTGAGGACATAGCACAAGATTTCTTGAAAGTTCTTCAGTTGTAACCCCCCTTGTTTATACATGTCTTTACACTACAGAACCTTGTCTTTTGACTGATGCATCTGTCAGTGCTACATTGCTACAGGAGTAATTTTCCTGTTGATGTAGGGCCTACCATATGTGCCCTGTTAATAATGCCAGCTGTGATCTACATGTGGAGGAGGAGGAAGGTCCTCTGCAAGAACCTATCATCTTATAGTGGGGCTCTTCAAGCCTTTGATTGGTTTTGTGTTGGTTTCATGTACTCAGATAAAGATCTGTGGAAGGTAATCAGTGTGCCTTGTGCAGTCCTGAGCAGGGCAGCTGCTTTGCTTTCAGTACATACAATTCTGGTGGGCTACTGGTTAATGCTTCTGAGATGCTTTCCCCTTGCACGGGGCACCAGGCGTGCACTCTCAGTATACCTGTCTGCTTTTAGCTTCTGGGTTTGGCTCAGATCCATTTATTCGAGTGCCTTATTCCAACTCACCTTGTTGCTGCATTTCCTTATGTTAATGGTGTTTGTGGAGGCAGAGGAGTAAGACTGTAATTAGGCGATTGTTAAGTATGTTAACTGAAATTCATAGTCATGGTTAAGATATTTGTGTTGGGATAAACTTCACATGTTCTTAAACTTAATAAAAAATTGTGTGTGTGTTTATTTGTATTTT
Organism: Psophia crepitans; assembly: GCA_013399095.1. Taxonomy (NCBI): domain Eukaryota; kingdom Metazoa; phylum Chordata; class Aves; order Gruiformes; family Psophiidae; genus Psophia; species Psophia crepitans. Next base: position 93,022 of record VWZZ01001196.1, read on the forward strand.
GTGTGTATATATTAGAGGTGTAGGATTTCCTATTAAATACTGATTTCTTCTTTTTTTAAGTGCTACTGTGTGCTTTAAATGGTATAAACCAAAATTCTTGCCCATTACTTGTAAAGCTTGACTGGCTCTTGAAACCGAGGGCTTGGTTTTTTTCCTTTCTGTAGAGCCCTTAGGCTTTTCGTGTGCTTCCATTAACTTCTGAAAATTAAACACCATGTTTTGTTTTGAGTATATTGGAAGGCTTCCATAAAAGCCCATTAACTTGTGGAGAAAAATAGTGGGGTTTTGTGTCTGTTGCAGTTGTTGCAGCAGCAGGTGGCATGGCCCGTGTTCTGAAAGACAAAGTACAAGACCACACATATGTTACTGTAGAGATCGTGGCAGCACACAGACAGAGGACATATAATGTCGTGTAATCGATTCTGTGCAGCATAAATTCTCTAAGTTCCTTGGTGGCAGGAAGGGACCCGTGTCTTGGTCTAGCTGTGTGTGAGGAACAGGACATCTGCTTTTTACAGCTGAGTTCAAGTGATATGAGTTTAAGCATGCTGCTTTGCAGAGTGATGATCTCCCTTCTTTGTCACTGTTTACTGGTAGTGTGGTTCCACATGAGCATAACACTTGTCCAGTTCACAGGGCTCCATGAAGACTTATATTTTTAATGTTTTAAGGAGGGGAATATGCAGTATTTGAAACGGCATTCATTTTTCACAACTGTTGCTGAAATCTGTAGTGGTGCTATGGTTAAGGTAGCAGGATGATAGACCACGTTCTCTAGATGCTTTCCTTCTACTTCTTTAAGGGACAGCGCAGGGGTTAGAAAGGGGTTTGGAAATACAAATTGATCTGGAGGTCAGGCTGTGATGAACTTCTCGTGCTTTAGAACTTCCCTATCTTGATCAAGAGTGCAGCTAGCTGAGAAATCCTTCAGTAACGCTGTTGTTATTTTTTTACCAGGAGGCTAAGTGCACCCACTAAAAGGTTTGAGGATAATACACTCTCTTAGAACTGGTTTAAAACAACATTGTAACATTTGCCATGTTTCCTTGCTTCTCAGGCTCTTTGCAAGGACGTTTCCTCTGCAGACACAGTCGCTCTGAACACAGGCAAGAGATGTTAGTGGAACATGGGTCAGAGTCTGAGCCAGCTTGCAATAAAGACAATCCTGTCACTTCTAAGTGAAAGCAGTGAGATCTGCCAGGGTTTCATGACTTCGTGAATCATTCCTAGGCATCACAGTTTAGTCATTGAGTAGGAAAGCAGCTGGAATTAGTGATTGTTTCTGAAAATATACCTGTGTGTTGATCTTGGCCAGTAAAGGAAAACAAATCAGTAGCACAGATTGAGTTTACATACCTGAATCCTTGATTTGGAATACTAATTCACCATGCTGTCTGGATGGTTTTGATTCACTCGTCTAGTCTGTGTTAAACTTCTCACTATTCTTAATATTTACTGCTACTTTGCTCTAACTCATCAGTCCGTGGCCATCTGTTGGCACAAAGGACAGGACATACCTGGCTCGGATGGTTCGTCATTTGACTATTAATCAAAACAGAATCATCCTTTTTTCATAAACTTTACTTACAAAGCAAGTGTCTTGCTACTAAAGCAGAAAAGTGGAAGTGCAAGGAAATTAAATATTATAATAGAATGCTGCATGTATTTTGGAGTGAATTAGATGCATGCAAGCCAGATCCTCTTTTCAAAAGTGGACTCTGAAAGGTTCTCTTCTCCTGGTTAGCAGAAGCTTGTACCTCCTTTCTTCTTAGCCAGTGCTTGTCAGACTGCATTTCTGTAGTGAGATTTTTCACCTGTGGCACCTCTTTAGCTCAGATCTCGATGTGAAGTTCAAATTATGCATACAGGAAATGAGGTACTTTGTGTTCACAGTGAAAGAATTTGTATGAATGATTGGCCCAGCTTGATTTGCAGCTTCAACCTCTCATATTTTGTGCTTTACAAACTCTTTGGTTTGTGGGCTCACTTTGGAAAATTGGTTTTGATGTGTTCTGCTATGTTAAAGCTAACGTTTTCCAAAATTAAGAACTTTGAAGGAGTGTGAATGGAGGTCTTGGCTTTGTTTCATGAAATATAAATAGCAACCTGTGAGCATGTGCCAGGGAAGATAAATACCTATAGAAGAAACATTAGACAGTTTAAAGTCTGGTTTTATACATTTTTTTTTTTCTTCCTCACACTGCTTTTTTTTTTTCTTATTCTGCCTTTCACTCATTGTTCCAGATTTTTCCTCAAACTTGAGCTGCAGTACTGCTTTGTGGTTTTAGTTTCAAACCTTAGAATGAGATGCCACCAGAGGAATAAACTCAGTGCCCAAAGAGGAAAATATGTACCAACCATGTTGCAGAATAGAGAGGTATTTTTAATTTAACTTGATTCTTGCAGAACTAGGTCATTGTTCTCTAAGGTTGTCTAAATCAAGTACAAACTCAAACATTCCAGTTAAATTGGTCCACTGATCATTTAACAGCAAAGGACATATTATCTCTACTGACAAAGGTGGCATAGTTAATGGTAAACATACCATAGCACTGTTCTTTTTATCCTTATAACTAGGACTTTAGGATGGGTAGCAGGTGGTGATATTCTGTGTGATATTACACATGGAGTTCTCAATGCATAAAGATGGGCTTTTTGTGCGTAGCAGTATCATCGAATGACAGAGTGGCCCAGGCTGAAAGTGGCATCGAGAGATCTCCAGTCCAGCCTCCTGCTCGAAGCTGGGCCAGCACTTAGTTCACACCAGCTTGCTCAGGGCTCTGTCCTCTTGGAAAACCTCTTGAGGACAGCCAATTCCGCAGCATCTCTCTCAACCTCCTCTAAACCTCTCTTTATCAAAATATGACCACATAATGCATTGGAAACTGTTTGGGTTTGTTATTTCTAATGTTTAGTACCCAGAAAAGCATTAAAAAGTCGTTTAATTCAGAAGTTCATGTAATTCAAGTGACACACTTGAATTCAAGCACACTTTAGAGATTTAAGATACTTAGCTCTTCTTTCTTTCCTTTTAAACTTTTTTCCCCCCAAAATGAATACAAGCAAGGAAAAAGGAGAACTTCTTGAGTACTATAAAGTGTGTGATACTTCTTAAAATTTATTTTTCCCTGCAGAAGCGTAGTAAAGCTGCAATATAAACTTTGAACAGAAGCAGTTCAGTAACAGCTTTTCACATTTCTCTAAGCATTTCTCAGAGTAAATAAAATCATTAAATGAGGATTTATATTAATATTTACTCTGAGGCAGAGTTAATCTTTGAAGTTAACAGTTTTCCATCTCAAGTGGTGTTAACAATCAAATACCAGATAGGATTAGGTGGAAAAAATGAGTACTTTTATTTGTCTCCAGACCATTGCTATATAATGTAGATTACACAAATATAAACATAAAACTTAGCAATCATTAAAACAGAATTTGAGAGGTTACATTTGCTTGAAAATCATTTCTCTCTGTTAATTTCTCTCTTGCTACACTCACAATTTTCCATAATGTGGAATAGTTTTCTTTCTCTTGTTGCTGTGACAATCACCCCTTTTACATAACAGGCACAACTTAGGCTGTCCTCCTGAAGGAAACGTATGCTTGTAATCTTTCATTTTAACAATCTTAGGTACTAATTCTTTGCGGTGAAGAAATAGCATGTTTCAGCATGTGTGTGATTGAAATGTTTTCTGGAATTGAGAGGAAGAGACTAAATTTTAAGCAAAGCTTTACGTCACGTGTTAACACAGTGGCAAAGTCCAAAAGCTTGCATTTTTAGAGGTTACTCAGAGCTGAGATGTGGCTACAGATATATATATAAAAAACCTCGTATATAACCCATGGCATTTTCTATCTGTCTAGGTTTTTAGATTGTTTTACTAGTAAAACAATTAGTATAATTTGTAAAATTTGAATCCTGAAGGAAATAAAATTCTTGGCTGCTTATTTGTGCTTGGTGACTAGACTTAAGTTTAAATTATTTCTGTGTGTTCAGGAAAAGAAGACCGTTGGTCCAGTTTTCCAAAAAGAGCCAACACCTTTAGAGGTTGTCCATGCATTTTGAAGTCTCTTGCTTTCTTGTGTGTGGATTTTTCCCTTGAGCACTTACTAGTTCGAAGATGTGCATTTGAATAGTTCTGTAAGTTCTATAGACTAGGTGCCTGCACAGGTGATGGACCTTCTCTTTGCAAGGCTGTGATAGTGCTTTCTCCACTGTGGGAAGAACTGGATGATGTTTGTCCCTTTCCTTCAGTTATTTGTGAGGAAGAACTAAGCCCAGTTTGTTCTCACACATAATGTTGGAGTATGTGCTTCATGATAGCTGTTTCTTCAAATGATTCTGCTCCAGTGTGTGAATGTTGTGGTTTAATCTTCCAAATATTTTTTTTCAAGCGTGTCATTCAGACCTGCCAGCCATGCCTTTCGAATCCAAGCCGCCTCCAGTTTTGTGATTTATTTTTAGAAATGTAACAGTTCTGCCTCCTTTGCTTGAAGATACTTAAAAAATATGTTGAAATCACCCATTTTCCTCTGAGACTTCAATCGCAGTAAATGTCACTATATGAAGTGATATAGGCAACCTTAGTTTGGGTCTTTATAGAATCATAGTATCATTAAGGTTGGAAGAGACCTCAAGGATCATCTAGTCCAACTATCTCCCTGCCACCTATTACCCACTGAACCATGTCCCTAAGTACCACATCCAACCTTTCCTTAAACACCCTCAGGGACGGTGACTCCACCATCTCCCTGGGCAACCCGTTCCAATGCCCGACCATCCTTTCCGAGAAGAAATTTCTCCTCATCTCCAACCTAAACCTCCCCTGGCGCAACTTGCAGCCGTTCCCCCT
>VWZZ01001196.1:98283-132113 GCA_013399095.1 Psophia crepitans
GCCTCTGCCCGTCGATCCAAGAAGATCGATGTTCTTAAGAACACTGTTTGATGTGTGCTTAGACTGGAGGCTGAGAGATTTAGGTTGAAGTCAGTTACCTTTTTGCTTTGAAGAGTGCTTATCATCCTTACCCAGACTGGCTATGGGTTTTAATTTGCCCAGGATTTGCAGTTCTGTGGGTAAATGATACTTATACAGAATGACAGCAGAGGGATAACATGGAAACCAGGAATTGTTCTCAAATGGAGGGCATGTGGGAGACCAGATCACCCAAACCCGGGAGATAATGGTAACATAGATGATGTGTGTTTCCCTGGCAGCTGGAGCCCTGGACCCTTGGAGAGCATGTGCAGTAATGTACATTTCCAAAACCAGAGGCAGGAGTATCACCACAGAGCCCTTTCTGTAGGGAGCAGGGGAAGTAACGTGGGTATAGACTGCTTACAAGTGGGTATAGAAAAGGAATAAATTAAGAATCACTGTGCATTTCTTCGTAAGCTTAGTTCTCACACTCACCAATACAATCTGAAGGCATTAGTTTTGACATAAGCAAAATCTAGGAGACTTTTCAGTTCAGTTTGACTTGGCAGCAAACACGTATTGGTTTAACATGACTTCAACATTCTTTTTGTTTATTTTAATATTTTATACTAGCCTGGACCTCAACATCTGTTGCTCTCATTTAAGTAATAATACTAATTAGGGGGTTTAAATGTACTTTGATTTCTAAGTGACATTTTATGTCTTTTAATTACTCTCTGTTTTAATAAGAATATTTGTAAAAGAAAATTCCTTGGAGCAACCATGGGTTATTTTGAGGGTTGAATCAGAACTAGAGATTAGTAATTAGGTGTATTAGATTAGTCATGTACATTTATTCAAAAGAAAACTTCAGGGCAAGATAGAAACTAACAGAGTAGGCTCTCACCATTAAGTGATTGTCAGGGAGACGTCTAAAGGCTTTTTAGCCTGTTTTGCACTGATGAGAAAGTTCCTTTGCTGAATTTGAGCTATCTGTGACTTTTCTCAACTGTTCAAAAGCACTTTCTTTAGCTCTATTTTGCCAAATACACAGCTAAGCTCTTGGAGACCGCTACGTGTCAGGTTAGTGGTGGCCTTCCTTGTATTTTCCCTTCTGTTGATTGAAGCAGATAAACTGGCCAAAACGAGCCAAAATCTCTAATCCTACAGAAAAGCTTGTTGAGAAATCAAATGATAGCTAGTGCTGGTGGAAGCAATAAAGGAGGACTGCTCTTTCTGGTGACCATCAGCTGGTACAGGGCTTGTCTGTATTATAAGACAGCCCTCCCTACAAGCAGTTGTGCATGCTCTTCTTCCCTAAAGCACTAGGTGTAAACCGAATTAGCTATGATACCATAGTGTGTCCTGTAGTGTCAGGTGTTTAACAGTTGGAGAGATGCCATCTAAATATTGCACAGAAATGGATTCATTCACGTTTATTGCCAAGATGTTTGAAGGAAATTAGAACTTCTTAGATCCGTTCATTGCAGGGAGGGGAACTGAATGTGGGATTATAGTCTTGTTAGAAGCAGTATTCTCTTTTTTTTCTTTTTTTTTCTTTGAATGCAAACATGAAGGTTAAGGTCATAACAGTATTGCCATGTTCTCACCCCTTTCATCGCAGGGTCTTTAAAATAAAATCCACCAAGGTGAACCAAGAAACTAGGGTGAGAGTAGAAGTTGAGGTTGATTTTAAGTTGATCATGCAGAGACAACGCACCAGTCTGTTGTCATTAACGTAAGATTACTTTGCTTTCTGGTTCGGAATGAACAGAAACCTTTATTATATATTGGAAGAAGATACTTGTTCTGTGAAGACCTGTGTGGACTCTGAGCTGTGAAATGATAGAAATGGAGCGCCTGCAAGGAGAAGGAACTACGATGCAGCACATACCTCCACCTTGTAATGACCCAGGGTGTGAAATAAGGGGCTTATCACTTACCACCTTCACGGGCGAGAGAAGATATATGCACAGGGAAAATGTGATGTCTGGCACCATACACCCAGAGATTTTTAATACATATGAGGGGGTTGCCTTCGTGATAAAAAGGGAGAGGGATGTGTCTCAGTGAAAAACGTGACTGGTAAAAGCTTCCTTTGTTCACTCCCCCCACCCCATGAAATTGCCTGAAAGTGGATCATAAACAGTGATGCATCGTTGTTATCTCCTGCGATGACTCACTGAGCCATATATAGCAGCTCTTTTTTTGAGGAGAATTCTTACTCAGAGCAAGTAGGATGTGGAAAAAAATATTAAATGTCAGACTGTTATGTCACTGTTGCATTAGAATTTCTTTCGTGGCAGATAAAAATGTCTAAAAAATGGCTTGAACAGCAATGCTTGTCTGTATTAAGCAGGTATTGTCAGGTTAATAATCCTCATTAGTTTTCTCCTGATTCGATGCTCTTACTTTCAGAATATTTCTCTCTCTGTGCGACAAGAATATGCTTGTTGATTGCACTGGCAAATTCTTGGATATTTCAGTATTTGGATTGCTGGTAATGCAAGGTAGCAGGTGGCTTTTGGAGCATGCTTTAGGCTTTTTTTACTTTGTGTTTTTAAGAGCTCTCTCCCTTTGATTGTGTAATCATGCTCAAAATTCTCTGTGATTCCTTTCTATTCTCTTTTAGTTGTAAAGAAACTGCTTTTGACATCCAAGTATGTCAAAACGATTCCATAATGATCCTTTTTGAGATTCTTCTGTCTTCCTTTTAGAAAGATTGGGTTTCTGGAATACTGATAGCATCCTTCCTCCATATATTGCGTTGATGTAGTACCTTGATATTTAGACTGCCTTTCTTGCCAAGAAAGACTAGCCAAGGCTTTCTTCAGGGCTTTAGTGATTGCTACTGGACCAGGCTCTCCATCCTTATCCCCAGATGAACTCTAGCCTGAGGATCCAGAGCCTCTGTTTTTTTCCAGTGGTGTTGCCAGTGTCACTTTTGTTCCACGTCCGCTGCTGTAGTAAAGTACTGCATTGTTTGTTTATGTTGCATGTGTGTTGACTCAGCTTTCACATTAAAACAATGTTCCAGATTTTTAAATACGCACTGGGAAATAAGAATCTGTTCTTGTGTTTTGTGATATTGATAACATATTAACAAAGCTGTGTTAGTAAAATAAATATTCCTGTGTTTTGTTACAGGTTTTGGGATTTGAAGTTGATACGGTGAACTCTGTCCAGTTTTCAAACCACACAGGTAAAATTTTACATGTGTCTTCAGATATCTTTCCACAGCCACTCAGCTCTACTCAACATGTGGCTCACCTCATCGCATGACAGTGAGAGGGACATCAGTCTTATGCTTTCATTCACATTTTCAGCATATAGAACTGAAATTTTTATTTTCAAATTAGGCATGTAATTTTCATTTTTTGATTCAAGTCTCTCAGAAATCTGGATTTGGGATTAGGTCATGATATGACATGATACTGTCCTATTCTGCTGCTTCAGAGTGAGAGTTTCTTTTGCTAGGCAGCAATCTAATTAACTCAGTGAAATAACACAAATATCAGCCATTTACGCAAGCAGGTCTGTGAACAGGAGAGTCTTCAGTACTGTTTTCTGTGCTTTATGGCCCTATGACTCTCATATTACCAACCCAAACATCAGAAAAATACTGAGCTAGATGCAGTGATTCCTCTCTTTATGTGCCCACCCAGATGGCTGGCAAGTATCCTAAAATTACATTCTGAAGGGAGGAAGGGGCTGGGATCTTTAATACATTTGGGTGTACTTTTACTTGGATTTTTAAGCCTGAACATCATGCACTCACATAATACTTTCAGACTTCCTAACACTCACAGTGCTAGAGGACTTACATTTCAGCTTTCTTTTGAAAAATAGTGTTTATTTTAGCAATACCTTTCACTCAGAAAGATGCTCCAAGTGACTTGCTGGTTTTGGATCAACAGAGACACATCTACTGTCATGGTGATGGCAAATTGTTTGAGAGGAAATCTACTATAGATAAAGAAATCCTAAGGATGTCTTAAAAAAATTATCCAGGAATAAATTGTGTCTTTAACATCTTGGAAAAAAGCAAGAATTGTTTCTGACAAAGTAAAAAAAAAAGGGGACAGAAGTTGAGATACTTTCCTAGTATCTCACAGGTACAGCTCCACTAATAAACTGCTAAGTTGTTGGAACAGAGAGCAGACCAGGAAGCCTCTGTCCTCTCTTACTGCGTTGAGCTTTATGCAGTTTTCAAAAGGTTCTAAGATGTTCTATCATGGAAGGAATTTAGGGTCACCCTGGGAAGAATAAATGAATGTTTCAAAGGTAGCTAGATAGCAATCTCTGCTTGTTGAGAAAAGGCACAAAAGAGGTAATAATTAAACAAGGGATGGGGTGTTTCCTGGCTCAGGCAAAAAGCTGCTTATTTTTCTTGTACCCTTTGGCACAGTACAAAGGTTCTCTAACATTTTAAGAGGTAATTAGATGTGACTTGTATTTATTAGTTTTGGAGATTTTGTTGTTTTGTTTTTGATAGCTGGGTAAAACTGTTGTAATTTTCCAGAAACTAAGCCATTTTTTCACGTGAAATAACTCAGCACTCAAAATGGATGAGCACCTGTCGTTTGTTGGCTTTCAGTTTTGAGATTAAATCAACTTTATAGGGTGTTAAAAGAGCTTAATAGAGGTTTATTGGACCATAAACTGAATGTGTCTGAAGGCAGGAAGACTACATTACCAATAGGCTGACCAGGTTCTAAAACAGAGAAGGAGGAAGTTTTTGGTTTGTTTTTTTTTAGTAGTATCACAGCCGGAGAAAAGTTACCAGCGCTTCATTCGAGACTTGGTAGGCAATGAAGATAGAAGGAACAACAAATTAGTGATGTCTCAAAGATTTTTTTTTTTGTTTTGTTTTGTATCCTGGTGTTTAGGAGTCACGTTGTTTTTTTTTCTGTAATCTTGATTGTCTTAATAAATGTGTTAAAAAATCCCAAAGATTGCTGCACAACCTCGTGACTTTGGGAAGCAGAGCTTTCAAAAAAAGAACCAAACAGTACGGTAAGTGTTTGGCACTTGCCAAGTGTGAGTAAAAGGAGATCATATTTAGAGGTATTGGTCATTTGGATGAAAAAGGAAGGAGTGAAAAAGAGAGGAAGGGCACATACTCCCTTTTGTGGCAGTTCTAGTTTTCTAACATTTCAGTTTTTCCATGAAATCCTTTCTACCCTTTCTTAAATTGAAGGATAGATTCTAAGCCTGGTTGCTTTGCACCTCCTTTTTGAGAGAGGCATGTAGGAACATGTGGTGTCCTCATATGAAAATTTTTTGAACCTTGAGCATTTCCGTGTACCGGCACACAAACTTGCACCGGTACCTGCAGATCACCGTCTGTGCAGTCTGAGCCACTGCAGGGATTAACGAACAGAAGCTGCGTTGCTGGGCTGCGGCTTGTGTCTGGAGCAGTGCCGCAAAACACAGGAATCCTGTGCTGAATGAACTGGTGAAGATAACTTGATTTTCCTACAAAAACAAGATTTTATGAGAACCCTTTCTGTGGTCATCAGTCGAGCTGAAGGGCAAATATTTGCTTCAAAATCTGTCAACTCCAGTTTCTGAAAGGATGTGATATGCCAGATGGGACGCAGGTAGCAAAGTGTGTGAGGTTTCGGCCATGGTGTTTTTTCTTTCCTCATGCCTGTCTTTAAACCTGGTTTTGTCAGCAGAAGATAAAGTGCAGAGAGAATTTATGACTAACTGGCTTTCTTTGGTGAATCATTATTGCTTTTTTTCCCCCTGATTTTAAATTAGTAAAATACCACAGCCCTGTTTCTGCTGACTCTTGCTCAGAAAATTCTCTTCAGTTTCTGATAATCCTGAAATTCAGAAAATGCGCTTTAAAGCAGTCCCCCTGGGAGAACGGTTTGTCATGTTGCTTGGTGAGGAACTTCTGTGATTGGAGTGAGTCACCCCTGAATGGCATCATGCTTCATGTACAAATAAAAGAAGCTGTCATGCAACCTGCAAAGATTCTGTGCTTTTTATTCTGTTTTACTGTATTGGTTGCAGAAGCATCTCATTGTCTGATGTGCAAAAATAAAAATACAGATTTTTTTTTTTTTAATTTATTGTATCATTGATTTTTTGGGTGCATTTTTGATTCTTTAGTGATTTGCATTTTTGTTTCTAATTGGTAGGTTAATAGTAAGCATATAATGTGCTTACTTTGTCATCCAAATCCTACCTTTGAAACTGCTCCAGAACAAATACCCTGGGGGTTTTTTTTCTTTTTAAGCAAAGCAGTTTTGACTTCCACTTAGTGGGTGTGTAGTGGGTGGTTGGGCTGACTGGTAGGTCTAATACATGCAAAATTATAATTGTTTTGTTGATGCTGTTCTTCACAGTCTACTGCACATAGGCAGTCATTCACACCTGTGCAGCACAGGACAAAAAGAAAAGATCCCCACTTGTGCCTAACAGTGGTAGTATTTTACTCCCACACTGACCAGCTGTGAAAAATCCAGTGCAGAATTTGGTACTATATTCCTGGTTTTGTTGAAGGCTTCCTGGTAGCTCAAGATTGTCATGCGTTTGGACCAGGTTGTCTGACAGAGTTTGCGGGTGAATTTCGTGGCAGAGCTGGGACCAGATGACCTGCCCATCACATGCCTTACGCACTAGATCTTTCTTCCTTTTTCCCATATAAAATACTTGGTTACTGAAGCCACTTGGAACAGTTTTGCAGGGAGCGCCACAGGAGGAACTCAAACCTCCGAACAGAATGTTCTGGGTTGGAAAACAAAGAAATCTTACACATGCCTTGCTGTACTTAATCGTAACTTCTTTATTTTATTGCCGGGGTTTTTTGTTTGGTTTTGGGTGGGGTTTTTTTGTGTGTGTGTGTTTATTTTCTTCTGGTGTGCCTGGGATTTTTTTAACTTCTCTTTTTTTTTTTTTTTTTTTTTGTTTTTTAAATGTATAAATACATTCCAAAGGAGAAAAAAAATGTACCAGTGGAAGAAGGCAGGAAACAACAGTATGTAAATTTATCTTGAGTGCAGTATTGGTTGTGGTTTTGGGTTTTTTCTTTTTCATACAGATGAACCAAGACATTTCCTTGGAGACTAATAAATACATTTTTCATTTTAGAGGGATAAGTGACTAGAATCATCATATCTTACCTGATTTTCATTCCTGTATCTGCTTAAAAGCAACTCTATAACATTTAACTGCAATAAAAGACCATAACACAGATTTGCAGAAGGGCTATAGAGACGTTTAAATGTTTATGTTCATCTGTGCGTTTAAAATTATTACTAATCTGGGAGACTAATGCAGTCAGTCTGAGTCAAGTGCAGTTTTGGAGAGCTGTGTCATGATTTGCAGTGCTCTCTCTGCTCTCTTAATCCAGCACAGAGGGGAATTATTTGGTGGTTTTGTAACCAAATCAAGGAAGACTCACTTTTCTTCCTCTGTGGAAGATACAAGCCAAGATCTCACCTTAGTATCCAAGATGAAAGAGTAATAATGTGATCAAGCTGCTACGCCTAACCGGCTCTGTACTCTCCACATAGGATGCAGTTGTTTTGCCAAGTACAAACTTGAAACACGTTCTGTAGTTTTCTTGGCTGTGGTTCTTGCATAATGTGTGCAAATGGCCTGGTACTGTGAGACTTGGAACTTCTGCATTGAGTGCCACAGTGAAAGTAGTATTGCAGAGTAGGAGTTATAGTCAGTGGATAGTTAAACAGAAGATTTTAAGTTTTCTCTTGTTGTTTTTCAGATACTCACATTTAGTAGTGTCGGCATAGGGATAACATTTCTAGGAAGCTGAATTTCTTTTAGGTCTTGCAAGGCAACTCTGGGCCTTCAAATGTCCTCACTGCCTGCTGAGTTCTCATGCCTAGCCAAGGTAGACATCATTGTTATCATCCTTGCTTTTCCAAGGCCAATTTGACCTCACATGTTTAAGCTTACTGTTGGCATTCCCTGCTAACTAGCTTTGGGTTCAGGGCTGTGCTGTGGTTTTTTGACCATACAGTATCTGTTTGGATTTTTGCTGGACCTTACCACCATGCCTTTCCTTGTCTAAGACAGTCCCTCTCCCTGGGACCACAGGGTATCTATCCTTCAGTTAGTGAAACCCTTTATGGACATGAGTAACTGGCTTTTTCTCGTTTTCCTCTACGGAAGCTGCTTTTTGGTTGTATATTCCACCAGGATAGTAGGATAAGTGCAGGGTTGTGGGATCTGCCCCTTGTTCATCATGCTACATGGAAGTTACCCAGGGGAAAGGGCTTTGGGTGGTTTCTGTCTTGCTGTCAGTTTTGGTTTTGTTTGTTTCTTCTTACTTGAACATAATTCAACTCCTAGTGAAATCCCAGTTGTCTGCAGATCCAGTGAAGGCATTGCCCTTTTTCTTCTATCTGAACTGCTGAGGCTTCCCTGTGAGCTTTCCTAGGGCTTTTGTTTTTTTTCTTCCCTCCAGCTATCATGTGATTAGGCTTTAGGTTGTATTACACGTATTACCAGGTGGTACAAAGGATCCTGTAGATACCCTTGGAAGTCATTGCTACAGAGTTCAGGCAATGCCCCTGCCCCATGTGGGTAACTTACCAAATCCTGAGCTAAGCTGGGCTGCTACCTAACATTTTGTTTCCATATTTATTTCCCTCCCTCAGTGGAGGATCGGTGTGACACAGACTCTGTGCATTGGCTGTTAAAGACAGGTTGACACAGGAAGCTGAACTTGTAGTTAAATAGTGAATGTGCAGGGTCCCTCCGTAGGAATGGCTCCTGAGAGTATTTAGATTGTCTGGATGATCTATCATAGTGACTTTTATGGCCACATGTGAGATGAATGACTGCTCTTTTGCCAGCTGACCTTGATTCTCAGTGAAAATTGCACTCAGTTTCATTGATGAGCACAATGGAATGAAAAAGACTGTATTGTGTCTCTGGGGGGACTGGCTTTGCAGTGCTAATTGGGATTCAGGGAAGAGGAGAGGGCAGATTATTTCTCTCTGAAGCTGCAGATGTGACAGAACAAACATCTGCGTATGTGATAAATAAGCCGAATACTCGAGTTACTTGTAGTCAAGGGTTCCTTGTATACGTGGGGCTAGACATGTGCCGAGGTGATAAGCGTTGCTGTTTTGAATATCTCGGTGTTCTGAGATGGAACTGCAGCCCTAGCATGGAGGATCCCTCACTTTGTCCATTTCTTCACAGAGACTTTTTAAAAACCATTTGCCAGGGAAAGAATTGTAGTGGCTGATGTGCGTCAGTCCCCCAGCCAGCTGGCAGCAAGTCGTGTTTTAGAGGCTAGGCTTTTGTGAGCTGAGGAGAACAAAGTGACCCATCTGCTCACCCTACTGTGGGTGTATTCACATTCATAAGAAGGAAAACTGAAAAATGCGCTTAACCTAGACTCTAGGCACCTTTTGGCAGTTACTTTAATAACACAGTTCAGAGCAATAATCAAAGCCAACAGTTTTGATCACAGGATTTTCTAACTCCAAGAGCAGAAGTTAAACCAAATAAAATACTGTTGTCTTCACATAGGGATGGTGTGGAAAAAGATACCTCATTTACCATTTCACTTTTCCTAGTTCCAGTTAATAAAAATACAAACTTCTTAACAAATTCTGAATTTAGGGAAATTGGAAGAGTTAAATTGTGGGTCAATTTCATCTAACGTCATGGAGGAAGCTCCATTCATACATAAAAGGGAGTGATAGCTGCCATCTAGATGGGCAGGCTTTGGTGAGAACGTGGAAGGTGCATTTACATTTTTAAAGAAATGTTTGGAGTCTGTCAAGGAAGATTGCACACACGCCCACCTTGAAATTGGCTGCCAGGGAGCTTGGTCCATTGCTGAAATCAGTTCTGCTCCTCCCAAGCAACTTCACCTTCCATCTGCTTCTCAGCCAAGAATATTGGCTTATAATTCTTAGAGATCATTCAAGGATAAGAGCGTATGGATATTATTTGTCTGTTTACAGTGTCTTTCTGAAACTCATTTGCCTCCTCCAGGATCCTCAGCACTAAAACTGCTATTTTTGAAAGAAAAGCTGTCAGATGACATTGTATGTTTAGAGGGCATCCACAGCAACGTCCTGCTGTGGTCAGTCTGTTCATTACATGCAGGTCTCGGTGAACGCTGTATTTGACGGGTGCAGCAGTGCTGCATGCCTGTGTTCAGACAGGTCCATGAGCCTGTTTAAGCTTGTCATCTAGCTGTCAGTATTTTTTTTTTTGTATGAACTAACAAAAATAAATTATACTAACACTGAAGTCTAAAACATAGGTTTGACCCCCTCCACACACGGAAGGGATAGCTGTATAGGCTCCATGGGAAAACTTCCAGGAGCTTGTGTGTGCTCTGCTTGATTTGCTGATAAATGGTCAGTCTCAAACTCCAGTGTAGTCACTCCAGTTCCTTTGGGAAACAGAGGTGCTAAGAAGTTGAGCACGTTAACTGTTCCGCTGACAGTAGCTTCATTCGGCAACAGTGTTTTTACAGAAGAGGAGGTGGAAATGCTTTCTGGTGCTAATATCTGATACAGTACCTCCAAGTGTATAATCTATGTGGTCCTATGTGGAAAATCAAGCTCTTTAAAAATTACCTGGCATTTACTTTGCAGGTTACGCCCACTGGAAGGGTCAGGTGTTGAATTCAGATGAACTGCACGAACTGTATGAAGGACTTAAGTTGAACAAGGTCAACCAGTATGATTATGTACTCACAGGTAAGAAAAACTTGTTCCTTGGAGTTCCCATGAGATGTAAACAAAAGTAAAGAAATATAAACCATATCCCTCTTTATTCCAAATCAAGCAACTATGTTTTCCCTTCTTTGATTCCTCCTGCAATTTCATCTGTATATTGTAGTCTCAACTGTTCGTGCTCTTCAGTTTGAAACGGCCAGTGTTCTCCAGCCTGAAGGCTGTAATTGGGTGTGTAAATTGATCCCCTTGTATAGTTTACAGACTTGTACAGGCTTAATTAATATTTTGGGAGTGCCTCCACTGAAAAAAGGGTAAGGAATGTCAGAGTATTATTTTTAAATTTATTATGAAGGCATGACTTTAACCCTTTCTCCTAAATTTGCAGTACTGGCACTTTGTGGTACTATAGCATGATTTTATACACAATTTGTCCTTGTTTTTTCTACTTGATCTTTAAGGAGCAGTGCTTTGGATACAGACCAAAGTACAAGCAGGACTGGATTTTGGTTCTGACTCTGTTGTATCTCTTGATTTTTTGCTCTTGTTGTCATTTACATCCTCTGGATACTGTTCTGCAGGACAGAGTGACTGTGCAGTGTTCCTTTTGCTTGCCACTAGGTGCGAAGTGTTAATGTTAATCATACTCTGTGTGTTTTTTCAGCCAGTCTGATATCACAGGTCATTTTAAAAAAAATAATTGCTTAGCTTTTTTGACTCACTATCATCATTTCATAGGCACAAGACAAAGCAATTTGGCAAAAAATCTTGAAAGCTTTTTCTGTTTCTCTGCAACATCTAAGAGTTGATCAATATTGTGAGTAAAAAAAAAAATTAAAAAAAAATATCTCCAAACTGTATTTGAAGAAGCTGCCTTGCTAAAAATAATACTATTAAATGAACTAAAATCTCTTAAAATGAAATTATTAATTAATAAATGCAGTAAAGTGAATACATAAAATAAATATATAAACAATCATCTATCAAATAAAGAAATTAATGATTAAATAAGAATATTGTGGTGCTAGCATTGTGATTAGGGCCTTGAGATATCATAAAACTTATTTTCAGCTTATTTCAATGCTAAGTGTAAAACTAGGAATTTTATTGGTACATTGGCCATTGGTCTAAAATATGCAAGATTAATTCTCTGTTGCATTAATGTGTTAAACTGTATCAGCACCAACATTAAGAACAAAACCCTGCTTCAAATCAGAGTATGAGAAAAATGTATGGAATTTAAGATATTTCTTATTTACTGCACAATAAATAGTCCCGATTCGGACTGCTGTTCTGAACAAAATGAATGTTACTTCCTTTCGGCCTGACCTTTTTGTATATATGTTCAAACATTTTGAAGTTGTATGAGCCCTTCATATATAACATAATAAATGGATTTTTAAGGCTACATTTTTAGTTGTGCAAGCACTGTCTGAATTTGTCTTCCACCTATTGTTTCTGAATGAAATATTAAGACGCCTTTGTTCTAAATTATTCCAAAGAATCTGAAGTACGCAGCGTTCCTGTCCAAAATTTAAAAAAAAAAAAGTGTTCATGAAAATAAACTTCAAAAGTGTCTTTCCTTCCCAAAGGGTATACAAGAGACACATCATTTCTTGCAATGGTGGTGGATATTGTCCAGGAGTTGAAGCAACAGAATTCTAACCTAGTATATGGTAAGGATGTGTCTTATAATCCTTTCTGCCTCATCATTGTCGATGCCCATCACTTTCACGTTTTAGAATGAAGACGCTGTTCTGATGTTACCGAGCATTTCACAACCATCTCTTGCTCTGGTCTGGCTGGGACAAGCTGAGGCTCCAGCAAAGTTTTGTTTCAGCTTTGCTTCAGTGTTGAGGGAGCAGAGGTTTTTATCTTTCAGTCTGTTTCTTGCGTTAAGCTGTCCAAAGAACGTGCCCTGAGGACTGATTGTCTGTTATCAAAGAAAGGCTTGTAAAATCCCAGCCGGCTGCCACTGTTGGTAGTTCAGAGGCATAGGCTGTACACGCTAATACCTGAAGCCTCTCTTCAATTTCCAAGTCAGTCAAAAGCAGGATAGACTCTCCTGTGTTGCACTGCCATGGTTTCATGCGACATCCCAGAGGTGTCTTACTGTACCTTATAACCTTCATAATTTAGTTTAAACTTCAGGGCTTTTTGAACTCTGGTGCCCTCTGCTACAGTTACCTAGGTGCAGTCAGAGCAGCAGGCTCCAGCAACGGCTGTCATGAACATGTCATGTCAGGCTTAAACCTGTGAGAAAAGATTCTCCTGTTTCCTTCCTGACTCTCTGAGTGTGTCAGGACTTTCAAACACAACCAGCATAGGCCTGAATTGAGCAAAACGTTTAGAGTGACAGGGCAGTCAGTGGGGATTTAGTGGGATAAAAAGCTGTGAGTGATGGTTTGAGCCTGTCATCTTCAGGTTCAGTAAACTATGTGGCCAGGAAACATCTAGAATGGTTCACAGGATTTGTCAAGGTGTGATACTGCAGAGTATCTGGCTTAAAATTAACAAAGCACAGTTCTCATTTAGAAAAATGTAGCAGAGACAATCTGCGTGAGCTCAGGTTTTGTTGCTTTTTAGCCTTTATTAACATGCCGCGTTGTCAGGTTTTCCAGAGCCTTGTACTAGGAAGCAAAAGCTAAAAACTCTCTTGGGGTATGAGCAGAAGGAAACACCTACTAGGGCAGGAGGTGGGTGGTCAGATGGTGAGAACACAGTGAGGCTTCCAAGAGCCTTTAATAAATAGACTACAATGTGAGGAAAATACTTTAAAAATGTATAACAAATTACCCTCTCTTTATTCATAGAAAATTCTTTATCTACTGATTGGACATTGACTTGATACCTTTGGATTTGTATTTCTTTTTTTATTTTGCTAAAAGCTCTTTTAATACAGTGAACAGTGTTCCTTTTTAAAGTACAAGACTAGGCTGTTTCCTGACTTTGAAACTGAGGGCACTTGAAATATGTTAATACTGCTGGTGATTCAGAACCTGTGCCAAGCGTGTGCTAATATTATTACACCAAGTTTGAGTTTATGTACTTTGGCATGGATTTTCTTCTTGTTGCATTATAATACACTTTTTTTTTTAATGTGTACACAGAGCATTTTGGTGTGTATGTATGGCATGTATCTTTTTACGCTAAAGTGAAAAGCTATTAGCTTCTCCCACGTTTCTTCCCCACTGTACTACTATTATATTGCAGAGTTTTGGGTTGAGGAGTGAAGGGGAGGGCTTGCTGCATTTTCCATAACAAAAGTCCCTTTACTCCCAGTAGTCAGACTCTCTCATCCTCATCACCTTGAGACATAATGGCATTGAAGCAGGTAGGTGAGTGTGACTACAACCCTCTGACAACTGTTTAAGACACATGGCCTACTCTTTCAGAATTGGAAGCCATTGCTTACAAGTTTCACGTTGAGTGTGCTGTAAGAGCTTTTCCCTCCCTCCAGGGTCTCTATAACTGTACCCCATTTCTAAAGCTAGATTTATTCTCTTTCAGTATGCGATCCAGTGATGGGTGACAAATGGAATGGAGAAGGCTCTATGGTTAGTGCTTACCTGTTTGGGTTCTCTATATAGTGAATATTTGCTATGTAAAGCTGTATAAAGGTTTATTAATGTTTAAAACCCAAAACTAAGCTACTTTACCTAAGTGTGGCTTTGCATCCCAGCATCAAGTAAGTTTGTACTTCAGTTTTCTGTATTTGAATGAGTTTAGTATCTGGGAAGAATGATGGCTGCATAGCCCTGGGATTATTCCTAACTCTGCTGAGACAACAGGTGGAATACAGACCCTGCCAGCAGGAAAATATACCCCTGCTCCCCCCGCCCTCCCCGCTCATCTCACTGGAGTTCCCTCATCTTCTGTCAAGAGCTCTGTTTTGGCTGGTAGCCTGGCTGGCATTGTCAGGGATCGTGCGAATTGACATACCACTTGAACCTAAATGAAAAATGACTGACTTTGTGTGAGATCCAACAGCTGTTAGGCGCTGGGCTGTGACCAGTGACAGAAGGGTTCTGTGTGCCAGTTCCAGAGTACATACTGACAAAGACATGCTCCTTTTTGATCAAAACTAGCAAATAATTTCAGGAAAAATACAATGTGGGAAAAGATCAGCAATAATGATATTTTGTGTTTTCTTCTGCCTTAGCTAGTCATGTGCTATGAATTCCTCTTTGTCCTTATACCTTTTTACAGTTTACCTGCTCATAAAACATCACATGAAGTAACGCTTAGCAATAAATTTGCCGTTGCTTTTGTGTTCTACTCTTGCATTTTACATCTATTGCAATATTTATTGTCCTTGGCTTGTTCTAACAAGGCAGAGATCTAGCAGTTGTAGAGTCACCTTGCAAAGCCTTAGCTCTTGGGAAAAGTCATAACCATGGGCCTACCTGTGTCTTTTGAGTGAAAGACAAGGTAAAGGGAAGAAGAGGAGAATATTTAACCTGCAACCCACCAACTCATTCCTGCCATAAAAAGTAATAAAATCATTATTTAAAATGCTTGGGTTTAGATGTGACCTAGTCTTGCATTTCTGGTTAAAGGCAGAGTCCCTGTGACATCATCACTTCACCATGGCTGTGCAAGTTGAGTTCAGTATCAGTATGGTGTTCTGGTAGCACCTAGTGGTCAACACTGTGTAGGGGTTGTACCTGTTGCTGGTACAATGGGAATGGGATGCAGTAACACATGGGCACGTGTACGCATGCACCCTGCCCTGCACAGTGTATGAAACTAGCAGAGAAAATAAAACATGGACAAAAGGGGCATTAAGCCTCATTTAGCAAATGGGATTCTGCTAAAGAATATCAGCTACTAATAAACAGTGAACTTTTAACAAAGGTTTTGTTAAACTGAGTTACAGCAGGAGTCAGGAAGGTGAGGTGCCCTCTGTACCCATCTAACCCAAACTCCTAGCTGAGCTGTGCCAAAACAGCTGATGCTTTTCGGCTTTGAATCCGAAGAGCATACAGGCTGGTGGGCTCCTGTTACGTCTTAGTGTATGTCACCTGCTCAGACAACCAATCTGCCTTTGCTGGTGGGCCGCATTTAGCTAATAAAGATGGGAAAGAGATGGAACAGACAGGCAGAAAGGGGAGCATTGGCCCTCGTTACTTGAAGAGCTGATTCTGCAGGCAGCGAAGTGTGCTAGTGGTTTGTTAGACTTGGGTGCAACGCAAGCGAAATATTTCTAATGCCCTTATTGGAACTGATTTATAGATTAAGTTGTGCCAAACCAATTACAAAGCTGATTCCCGTTCATGCGTATTGATGTGCAGCACACCCTAGAAATACTGCACCGAAATAACGCATAGCATGGATGTTACTTGTCCCGACGCCCCACAGTGCTGCACAATCGATGCGGGCACACGCTGCCTCTGTGCTGTCGGTACAACAACAAAGTAGTTTCTTTTGGAGGTAAGAACGTGAGAAAGGGTCCCCCATATTGGGACCCTGTATTTACTCATTCTGCTGTGTCGCCTTGGTGAGAGGGAACCCAGAAGTTCTTCATCCAGGCACCACTTCCTTTTAATGCTGGCAGTTTGGGCCTGGCTGCTTAGCAGGGCTTCCCCTCGCCTCCGGTGAAAGAAGGGCTGTAGGTTGTACTGCCACCAGCTGGAGGATGCACTGCTGCTGTAGGCACTGCTGCATAACAGCACACTGGGAGCTGTCAGGTTACGCAGCGGCAGCGTGAATGGTAGTTGTGAGAAAGAGAGTTGCAGTCCCACATCTCAGATGCTGCTGACAATGTTTGATACTGTTTCTTCTCCCCTAGTACGTGCCCAAGGATCTCCTCCCAGTCTACAGGGACAAAGTTGTACCTGTTGCTGATATAATTACTCCTAACCAGTTTGAAGCTGAGTAAGTACTTATTTCCTTTCTATAGCCAAACAAACTTGGGCGTAAAAGCTGGGGAGATTGCTACCCATTCTTTTATGTGTCTCAATACAGTGCCATATGTATGTATGTGCTGGGTTTTGGTTTTTAGCTGCTGCTTTCAAGTGCTGTTTTTCAGCAAACCTCCAGCTGTTCCATACTGAAACCAATAAAACATCTGGGAGTTATGTGAGGAAAAGATTTCTCTTGTTTTTTTTGGTCCCTTATTTTCATGATCACTTCTTGCTGTCTCCAGAGGGCCGTATCTAGGGCAGGTTGAAACAATACTTCCCTTCCCCGACCTTAACCATTTCTATGAAAATTTTTATTATATGTCAGAATATCAAAACTGAAATAGTTTGACTCAAACCTCCAAAATTAGATTCAGAAATACCACCTTGGCAACATCTCGTAGGATTTACGAATATAAATGCCTCCTGTCTGTCCTGTCTATATAGCTGTGACTCTTTGGTCAGGAGACTGTTGTGAAGCATCACAGGCAGTCCCCCTAAGGGAAGGGAGCAGCTACATGGGAGATGGAGAGAAGACACTTGAGAGGAAATTTTACAATACAAGGATCTCTGCAGGAAGCAGGTCAGGACTGATGTGAGTCTGCTCCAGAAGCACTGTGTATCTGTGCACGTAACTTACAGGCAGCGGTCTGGTACAGCAGACCATGTAGCTACAATCTGTTTAGGCCTGTATGGTGCAGTCCGAGCTTTCCTCCTTTCAGAGAGTAAACAAAGCAGTCATTGCCTGGAGAGCTTGTGCTCTTTTAAGATTTCTCTTTCATTCTCAGGTTACTCACAGGCAGGAAGATTCACACAGAAAAAGAAGCTTTAGAGGTAAGTAGGCAAGGGGTAGGATGTGTAAGATCTCTTGCTGTATTCCTGCCTGCGGTGCTGTGGTTGCCCATTTGTCTTTAACCTTGAAGTCACTTTGGCCTCTATCCTTTCTCGCCATTTGTCATTAAAGCTTGTGCACTCCAGCCGCAAAACACTTTGTTCTAGTATCAGACCTTGGAAGGAACTTCCTGAAAGAACTGTAGATAGAATAGGATAGAATAGAATCATTAAGGTTGGAAGAGACCTCAAGGATCATCCAGTCCAACCGTCCCCCCACCACCTATTACACACTAAACCACGTCCCTAAGTACCACATCCAACCTTTCCTTAAACACCCCCAGGGACGGTGACTCCACCACCTCCCTGGGCAACCCGTTCCAATGCCCGACCACCCTTTCCGAGAAGAAATTTCTCCTCATCTCCAACCTGAACCTCCCCTGGTGCAACTTGCAGCCATTCCCCCTTGTCCTGTCACTAGTTATCTGCGAGAAGAGGCCAACCCCCAGNATGTCTTTCTTGTGGTGAGGGGCCCAAAACTGGACACAGGACTCGAGGTGCGGCCTCACCAGGGCTGAGTACAGGGGGACGATCACCTCCCTGCTCCTGCTGGCTACACTATTCCTGATACAGGCCAGGATGCCGTTGGCCTTCTTGGCCACCTGGGCACACTGCCGGCTCATGTCCAGGTGAGCGTCAACCAACACCCCCAGGTCCTTTTCCTCTACACAGCTTTCCAGCCACCCTGCCCCCAGCCTGTAGCGCTGCCTGGGGTTGTTGTGGCCAAAGTGCAGGACCCGGCACTTTGCCACATTGAACCTCATCCCGTTGGCCTCTGCCCGTCGATCCAACCTGTCCAGGTCCCTCTGCAGAGCCATCCTACCCTCCGGCAGATCCACACTTCCCCCCAGCTTGGTGTCATCTGCACACTTACTGAGGGTGCACTCAATTCCCTCATCCAAATCATCAACAAAGATGTTGAAGAGGATGGACCAATAAAGGCCTTACAGTGGTAATGAGTACATCTCTGTGAGCTCATTTTCCTGCAGTATAAGAAGGGTAGCAGCAGCACACGTGGCAAGTAACCACATGCTGCCAGCACTGTGGAAATGCACTGGTGTGATGAAAATCCCGGGTGACCCTGAGCATCAGGAAGCAGCATGAGTTGCTCCCTCTGCTGTCCGCATGTGAGTCGTGCAGCAGCAACGATGAGTGCTAGGGCAGCCGCTTCTCATCCTCGCGTACAGTTTGCGAGGAAGAGGGCTTACTAGGAAACTCTTACGAGGATTGATTGAATGCAGTCTGAATCTCTTCCTAGTGATGTTTGCTGGTGCTCTATTTCTCCTCCTTAAATTGACTCATAGGGGATGAAACCCAGGTTGCAAAGGATAGATTGCGTAGATGAGAAACCAGGCTGGGAGTGATGGCCTTCAGGCACTTGGTAGTGAAAGACAGATAAATCCACAGCATTGATAGCTGCTGTCATCACCATACAGAGATGACAGATGGTCCACAAATATACTGCATCGAGGTGTAGGGATATACCCTTTTACACAAACTGAGGAAAATAAAAGCTGCAGGGCTTGGCAATGAAGGACAAAATAGGAATATGATTTTATTGGTGTCTTGAGAAGGGCTGAGCTCTTTCTTTTGTTGACTAGTTAACGCTTTCATAATGGACCGATGTTATTTTTTCCAGTTTGGTTTTGAACTTCAAAGGAACACAAAGTCTTTAAACAAACAGCAGCTGCAGTGGCACCCTAGAGAATAGCTGGGGTTTGTCAGCCCAAATCTTTCTCGTTGTTTTTTTTTTTCTCCACTAATGTCATGCAACACAGATTGATTACCATCTCCTCATGGCAGGAAACAGCTTCAAAGATTTCAACTCTTTAATTTCTATTCTCTGTCCTCCCCCTGAATTTTACATCACCCCACTGTTCTGGGCGAGGGTGATGAACTGTGCTTCATGCCAGTAGCTGCTAGCTACAACTCAGTTCTATTCTCATCCTCACCAGTGGAACAAGAGTCTTCAGAACAACACTGTTAGCTGAGCAGCCGTTAGTTTTAGGTTTGCATATTTCAGCTCCGAACATGAGTTGCATGTGCTAAACAATTTTACAAGTTAGTGTTCTGACTGACTGATTCATGTGATAGCTCTCAGTTGTGATGGGTTTTAAAAAATCTCCTCTAAAGAGATGGAATTCTACTTAGGAATGGAAATATCTTTAAAATAGTTACTTGCAGGATATTATATTTTAATCTGTCTGTCTCCCCAGTTGCATCTCATGTCTAGGTCTGTCCTTCTCAGTAATAATTCATGCTGAAATTTGTCCCCTTTGGAAGTGGTAGGAATTCTGACATCCATTTCCATGGATTTCATTTCCATTTCATTCATTTCTCTAGCAAGATTAGTGATGACAGTGTAGTCTTCTAACAAAATTAAATATGATATATTATCAATGTAGAAGGGGCTAAGTCCTGCAACTGGAAGTACTGATGAGTAGGTGAATTGTGACTGAGAAATGAAACTGAGTTTAATGTTACTTCACAGATTGATTAAATCAGCGTATGCTGGTGGATTTACTGCTGCTTTAAAACCCAACTGCTGTCTGTGCAAAGAGGTCTGGCAGTTGAAGGAACTTGGAGGCTTAGACAAGAAAGAAAAGCAATAGAGAGTTAAAAAATAGCCGAAATAAATCCTTATCATTCAGCTGCTCATGAGTCATAGCTAGCCTGAGAGGATTTTTAGTTAAACTCTTCTGGGAGAATTAATATTTTATCTGTTTTATGCTAAACTCATTATTGAAGTAATTCTTTCTTCTGTGAAATAAAAATCACTTCTGTAGCAACCAATTGTGATGTCAGAAGTAGACTATTAATGAGTTTAAGTGAGGAACACACAGAGAGGAAATACATTTGCAAAGGTACGCAATTAACGGGTGCAGTTTGGGGTTTGAAACAGAATGAGAAAAGAAGATTGAGACACAGACACTTGTGCCCCTCTTATTTTTGCTAACTCTTAAATTGGTAGCTAAATAAGACTTCATTACCTGAAATTACTGACTTTCTAACAAGTGTTTCAAAATGTCAGCTCAGGTGCATGTGTCTTTATATTTGTTCTCTTGCTCTTTTGGTAATACGTTCTGAAAACATGATTCAAATTAATTCCCCTAGTTCAAGTGAATTCTTTGAGTAGAAACTATTTTTTCTCTTCACAAAAGATGCCAAAATACGGTGCTTGTCAAAAATCCTCAGTACTATGAATGATGCAAAGTTTAATCAGCACACATTACAGTCACTGATTTCTGCCTTTTTACACTTGGAAAGGTAATGGATATGCTCCATGCCATGGGACCAGAGACTGTGGTAATCACAAGCTCAGATCTACAGGCGCCTCTAGGAAACGACTACCTAATTGCTCTGGGAAGCCACAGAAAAAGTAAGTCTTGAACTCCTTTGTTAAACTGTGCTTCCTTTTAACCTATTCCATGCTTTCAGTTACTTTTTTAATAAGTAGTTTCATCAGACCCATCTGTAGTGCATTGGAGGAGCCTAGACCTGTAAGTGAACTTCTTCTCCTACAGTAATACCAGAGAGTGGTAAAATGGGGCTGCTCCATGAGGGAAGCTGAGCTGGGAGCTGAGCATGATCACAGCACAGGCAGAGAACCGCCCTCACCAAGTGGGCATAGGCCCACAGTATCTGAATGCGGTGAGCAGAACAGGGGTGGTGATGGTGGACAGGTCCCATTGACCAGCCCAGTGATCATTGGAGAAAGGTGAGACAAACCAGGTCAGGATTAAGCTGGAAAATCCCGTCAGTGAGTCAGGACAGCAGGGCTGCACACAGGTACACCTGCAACATAGCACAGGCAAGGATGCTTGTGCCTGGGCCTGAGCCTCTGTGCCCCTTCTGGGCAAGTGGACAGAGGGCGTGTGGGTGGAGGATGTCCTAGGTGAGGTTGATCAGGCCTGTTAAAGCCTCTAGTAGTGGCCCTGACAACAGGAACTCTGAATGTTTTGAATGCTTTTACAAGAAGTTGCATTGTCCTGTTAGAAAATTGTTCCTCCCTGATAGGTTGTAAAATGTCCTTCTTCTGCTTCTTTGTATCCCCTTCTATGCCGTCACCAAGACTGACTGTATGCTTGGACTGTTGCAGATTGTTTTTACCTGAGAAAGGGCATGGTTATGTGGCATGGTATATGATCTCATTCTTGTTCGTCTAAAGGATATAAATGTGGGCATCACATTCTGGACTGCTGAGAGACCGTGAAAGTCCTGATATTTAAAACAGATTCCACTAAGAATCAATCGGTGGGTCTTTGCATTCAGTATGTGCCAGGTCTGGAATAAGTCTGGTCATTCCAGTAGTGATTAGAATATGGCACGTGGATCAGATACTCTCTGCTGATGTCTGCAGCTGCTTTTGTGCCTCCATACAACCCAGAGATACTCTAGATTACGGTTTGGGATGCCTCATCTAGGATTCAGCAGTCACCATAAATACGTAGTTTCCTGAGCAAGCTCCTGCTTCTGTCTAAATGCAAATAAAGTCGGTCTCAATCCTCCATGAAAATGAAGGTGCTAGCTACCTGCTCCCTCTTACGTAAAGTACGTACAGTGTATAAATTGTAAATGCTATCCCAACTTGGCAAGGTTTTAAAAGGTTGCACCGTTTAAAAGAGCTGGTACAAAGTTTACAGTACTCCTTAGCCTCTCTACATTCCAAACAGCAAAGGAATTCAAATCTGGTGATCACTTTAAATCGTAGTAAATGCAGTTGTATTAATTGCCATGTCTGTTACTTAACTGTCTGTCTGTGTTGTAGCTAAAGCAGATGGTACCAAGGTGACACAAAGAATTCGAGTGGAGTCTCCTAAAGTGGATGCTGTCTTTGTTGGAACAGGAGACTTGTTCGCTGCTATGCTTTTGGCGTGGACGCACAAGCATCCAAACAATTTGAAGGTGTGGGAGAGGTTATTTGTCTCTTTGAAAGTTTAGACTATCTTTATTTTTTTTATTTTTATTACATTTTATCTATGACATTATTTAAAGACTCTCTTCTATTTTGGCTTTTTTCCCCTCACTTCAGAGGAGAAGAGGCAGAATTTCCCTTTTGCCAAAACATTTTAGCTTGCACAACTTGGGACGGTCATTCAGTTATGTCGATTTTGTAATTTTGCCAAATCAGATGTTCTATATATAGAGAGAGTGTGTGCATGTTTGTAATTATATTTTTTACTCTCACTTCATAATAAGCACTGAAAATCATGTATCAGATCTATTTTTCTGTTTGTTTCCCTCAAGCCCATGGAGACCTCAATACAGGTGTATAGTTTCTAATATCTGTTTCGGGAGACTTAAGAGAGTCTAAAATGTTTTTCTTCAAACTCTACATTACATAGTTGTCATCCTGTTTGCATCTTGTCAGTCATGTTTGCCTCTTAATATTATTATTTCAAAACCACTGCTATTAAACTAGGCAGCTGCAATTTTACTAAAGCCTGAATATATTATGCTAATGCAGGTGGCCTGTGAAAAGACTGTGTCGGCCATGCAACATGTTCTGCAAAGGACCATTAAGAGTGCAAAAGGTAATTCATTCAAACCTTGTTCTCTTGTTCTGTCTGGATTTGCATCAGAAGAAACATGCAGAGAGCTTTCTGGCTTTGCTGATGAAAGGCAGCCCTCAGTGTAGCAGCAGCCAGAGAAATTACAGAATGAGAGCTTGTAGCCTGGTCAGCACCTCTGCCTTGCTGTGTGCTCCAGGCCTGTTTTTACAACACCGGACTGAAGATGTCACTGTTCAGCTTGTAGCGGGACCACAGTCGTGCTGACTGTGCTTGACTGCTTTGCAGAATAGTGGTGAAAAAACTTGAAGGAAATGCTGAGTTTGACGTGCAAGAGAGCTTCCATTTTAAGTGTGGCTCGTTTACTTTCCCTTTGAGTGTGTGTGTTTAGTATTGAGAGGGGTTTATCAGCTGATAATAAACTGTTTGCTGTGCTGGCCATGTGAAGAGCGATTTTTTTTTTTTATTTTTTTTTTTACAGCTTCTCTCCCCTTGGAGTTCTCATGTAATTTAGAGATCCAGATGGGAGCTGTGGGTTCTCAGAGCATGTCTGTGTCACTTTCTAATAACAGCAGAGCCATGTTTCTTTCCTGAAGAGAGATGCAGAACAGGGGTCATAAGAAATCCCAGTGCTGATCTGGATCTTCCACCTTGGAAGCCTTTAGCAGGGGGTAGTAAGGGAGATTGGGGAGGAGGGTGGAAAAAATAGTGGAGTAACAGAAAAATGTAACTTGTTTTGTTATACTGCTGTTTTTAACGACATTCTGATGTCATCTTTTTAGCACAAGCTGGAGAAGGAAACAAACCAAACTCAGCCCAGCTGGAACTGAGAATGGTCCAAAGCAAAAAGGACATAGAAAACCCAGAGATCATAGTGAAAGCCACTGTGTTATAAAGGCTGTACGTCTCCAGTAACGCACAATGTATTGATGTCCTCATTTCTTTCCTGTAAATTGTAATATTTGCCTTAGATCTGTGACAGAAACCTGACTTTCATGAAATAGTGCCCAGCGTAGGCAGATATCCACTCTCAAACATATGTGCTGGCCTTGCTCAGTTTTAAAAACAAAACAGTTAGTGTGCATTGAAGCATCTTACCAGGTATCAAAATGGCTGTCAAATTCTCTTAGTCTGTGTAATTACCCAGGGCAAGAGAGTACAATGTTCCTGCCTTGCCAAAGACTTTAGATGTGAATTTGCTAACGGAATGCTTGACTGACTGGAAAAGATTCTATTTCAAGATGGCATCTAGTGCCAATGGAGCTGGCTCCATGCTCCCTTTTCCTGGAGATATCTGGTTACCTACTCTGGTATTCAGGATCTCAGCTGCTGTGAAACTAAGCAGGGTTGAAACCACACAAAGTTCAGGTTCTGCGTAGGAGTACTTTGAAGATGTTTGGCATTTAAGTACTCTGAAGTGACCTTGAGGTGTCATTCATGTTGCTGATAACGGCTGCTGTTTCTTGTCTATGCATAGCTGCATGGTTTCAGTTTTTGCAGGTAACTGGTTGCTTATTTCTAATGTCCGTGGGTGCCCACATGATTTTCTCCCAAAAGCTCCTCCAGAAACATCTTCATTAGTACGATAATATCTTTATTCAGTAGCGTAAATTGGAAATTGCTTTGGCCACTGAAGTCTTCACTTATCCC
Organism: Psophia crepitans; assembly: GCA_013399095.1. Lineage (NCBI taxonomy): Eukaryota > Metazoa > Chordata > Aves > Gruiformes > Psophiidae > Psophia > Psophia crepitans. The sequence goes on from VWZZ01001196.1 coordinate 122,941, forward strand.
ACCACTTGTGTGGATTTTTTGCCATTATGAAAGTTAATTGGCTTTGCCTACTAGAAGAATACTTTATCCTTAAAGTGAATTTTTAGCTGAACCTATTTCTTCATGGAGTAAGATTTCATAATTAATACATTTCTAAAATCCCTCATTTTCAGTATCTCTGAAGTAAATTAAATTTAAGAGGTGAACACATTTTGCAGTAAATGTAAGAGGCAAACTTCAGGCTTTCACTCTCGACAACTAATTTTATTTCTTCTCGTGCATTTGGCATTAAAAATTTAAAAAACCAAACCACCACAACATTGTTATAGCTTGAGAATTTTCAGTGAAAAAAACCAAAACAGAAATGACCTACAAAACGTGACTCTACTGACACAGTTTTTAGTAACCACTGCCATGAAATAACTTACTAGCAATAATAATTCTGTTGATGTGAACAGTTGCTAAAATTAGCAGTCAGTAACAGAGATGAGCTCATGGCTGATATCCAACCTGTAAAAAGACATGAACTATCTTAGCAGCGTGTATAGATCTCTGATGGGAAGCGGTGAAGAAGGAGCCAGGTTCTTCTCAGTAGTGCCCAGCGAAGGGATAGGAGGCAACGAACACAAATTGAAATACAGGAAATCCCATTTAAACATTAAGAAATAAATACTTCCCTGTGAGGGTGATCAAACACTGGCACAGGTTGCCCAAAGAAGTTGTGGAGTCTCCATCCTTGGAGAATTTCAAAAGCTGACCCAGCATGACCCTGAACAACCTGCTGTACTTGACCCTGCTTGTGCAATGAGCTTGGACTAGATGATCTCCAGAGGTCCCTTCCAACCTCAGCTGTTCTGTGTGAGTCGCCTTTCTTTGCAGCACGGTATTTTTAAATTGATGCCATTTTTTTTTTCCTACCTGAGACACAAACTTCCAGATAGGCTAGGAAATAGCTTGGTATTAAAAATTTGCCCGCTTTTTGGATAAGCTGCTTTTTGTTTGGCAGTTGTGCCAGGAATACAGTTGCCTTTTTTTGAGGTAGTTGCTTTCAGCAAAGATAATTAAATACTGTAGCTGGTGATACATTTCAGCAGTTGAAAAAAAAGATTTCAACAGTTTCTGGCATTGATTAAAGAAGCGTTGCATGCCATGTTCCAAACATAACTATGAGTTTATCATTTAAAAGTAGACTATTTCACATGGAAGTATAAAATTCCTACTATCCTCTTGGGAAAAAGGGATCAACATCCTGAACTTCCCTGCCTGTACATATTGTGGTCAGTTCTGTGGCATTATGATTGACAAGCTCATATCCAGTTTTGCAGCTCTTATGGGTCACATCATACAAAAATTTTCAGATGTCCAAGCTCTGAGACCTCTGCTATGTCCCGCAGGTTGCCAAGAATTAGATTAATCCCAGGAGCAGCTCACATGCAGTAAATCCCACTTAATTCCTAGGGTCCCATGGCTTGAGCACAGCTTAGCTGGGTCTGGAAGTGGCTCCCAGTGCACTGTCTTCTACAGCCAGGGCTGTGGATTGCCCAGCACGCCCTGCACCAGCATTAGCTTCATTGCCAGTCACGTAACACGGCATGGGGCCAAACTGAGAGCCACATGGTGGCCATCCCTGCACTCATGCAGTGCAAAATTGAGGATCTTCACATCAGGGGATCGACAGGAGAGAGAAGCTCAAAATTGGTGTTTTAATTTTTTGTTTTTAAAGCAGCACTAAGTACTCACTGTCAAAATTTTCCATCAAAGAAACTACTTGTTGTAAGCACGTACACATGGGAAAAGCCCTTTTAGTAAGTGTGAGACAGCACAATTGTTTTCCAGACCTTCACAAGGGAATTGAGAGAAGGCAGGGCTGGTTTTCTCTGAAATAAAGCAGCTTGGAACTTAGGAAACTTAAGTTACCTTACAAACAAGGTTTCATCTGTAAGCCGTAATGAACCTTGATTCTGCCCTAACAAAAGGAGTGAGATGTTGCTGGAGCAGTTTATACCTGTCAGATGTGATCTTTTCCCGCTGCTTCAAAGAAAGAATCAGTCCAGTAATTCACACTTTCCTTAGAATCCGTGACATATCCATGCTTAAAAAAAAAATACGCGTAACAATACTAATGTGCTCAATTTGCAAAAGTTCATATTTTACAGTAGCTGGATTCTGTAGCAATGGGCTTCTGGCTGCTTCTGCTTAAGTCCCTGGGAGTCGCTCATGTGATACTTGCTTTAAATTCCCACTGACCTGATCTAAATGAGGTCAGGTTTATGTCTTCAGTGAAGAATTGGGCTTACCATCTCTTGCCAGGAACAAACGTCAGAAATTATTTGTAAATATATTCTGTAGCTAACATTTTGTAGTCACAACAGCCTAACAGCTATTTTTAAATGTCAAGTTATACATCCTTAAACTTAGATGCGTTTTTATTTGTTCAGAGTTACATCTTATGTTTGCTCCTCTGCTCCTGCATATAATGTCTGTATATATTTCTGAGTTCTTACTGTCTTTTTGGTGCAGCTGGAAAGTGTCTCAGTAGTAGGCAGCTGCCCGCTATTTATTTAAGGGCTTGGAGGAAGCTTTATCAGGCTGTCTGATCCACTTGCAGGTCCTTACGTGCAGGAAAACGGTTAGTCAAAGCTAGTTTAGGTCCCAAGTGTTTACAGAATAACAAGCAATTTAGCCCAGAGAGCGGAGTCAATAATTGATGGATAATCTTCCATGACCATCCTGACGGCATGAAAGGTGTCTGTAACCCAGCAGTCCAGCATTCACCGGTTAGGGACTGCTAACTTCACTGCCGCGCGTACTCGCTCCCCTGCCTACGTGTGAAGTTAGCAGCGAAGGACGCTTCTACTGCTGAAGCAGATGTACGCGTGGGAGCGGTGAATGTTTTGTGTCCAGTCGACTTCCCCACCATTCTTTCTCTTCACTTACTACAAGTAACTTGTGCTGGATCCCATTTTTTTCTGGAATGAACTTTGCAGTGTGTGCGGTCAGCCATTTTGATTACTGCGAGTTTGCCGAGCCACCGTGCAGGAGAGGCCAAAAGTTGTTCACAAACGATCTACTCTGTCCTGGGCCCGGATTAGTCTCTATATGCTTTAAATTCCCCTTTGGGAAACATAAAGACATCACGCTAAAATCAATGCTGTTCACGCTCAATATATATTTTAGAAATCTGCAGTATGAATTGTTAATGTTTGTTTGCTGATTTTTATCGTAAGTGGAAGAAATCTATAATCAATGTGTTATACAAAAGAATCAGAGGAGCAAGGTTTCCAGCTACTCATACTGCCTTTTTGAGTATCTTAACTGTATCTTGATTGGATGGTTTAATTTGTTGTCTGAGAATGTTATGGTGCTTGTATTGATTTATTTTATTTTAAAGTATATGGCAAGGAAGATTGTAATAAAAGCATCTACATCTAATATACTGTGCACACACAAATTGTTAGATCCTATTTTTGAATATGTTAATTGTTTCAAAATTGAACAAGAACAGTTTCATAGTCTTGCTGAATAAAGTGGATGTAATTAAAGGTTTTCCTAGTTATATCCTAGCGTAGAGAAAGGGTTAGTTAATGGGAGAGCGCAGATCTCTGTGCTGTAATCATCTCATTGTAAGATAGTGGTATCTGGAAGTGAGCAACATCCTTGTCATCTTAATACTGTATTTTTTTAAAGAAGTTGCATGGGAAGACAGCTGCTGGCATTCTGTACCGCTGCTCTTGCATGCCTCTTGCATGTGTAGGGCCTCTCTGCTTTGTGCTCTTTATTCCTGCATACAGCGTGAGCAGAGGGGCTTGGAATAAGAGGTGCAGCTCATTTTGAAGTCTGTTTCTTGTGCAGCATTTATCTGCACTCCTCTTCCCAGGGTAACTTTTATCTTACTCCGTAGGTTAGAGCATCCGCGACTGTACAGTAGGAAACAACTGCAGGAGCAACGCTCTTTGGTGCCTCTGCTATGGCAGTGTTTTGCAAAAGGAAGAGAGCAGGTATCCAGTTTAAGGAGAGCACTTATCAGAGGAGGGGCTATGTCAGTGTGTTTATGCCCACTGGAGAAGTCAGGCTTACATTAACACTAAAGAAAACCACCTCTCCTGAGTAAAGGTCCCTGCCCATTTAAATAATGCCTTTAGAAGCTGAGACATAAGTTGCAAAGCTTGGTCACTCTGAAACCAAAATGTTTCTTTATAAATGGAAACGGAACCCATCCTTTTACATCCTGTTGGGCTTTATTGGCTCACTGACTGGTCGTTCAGCTCCTACGAGAATCAGAGGATAAGATTATTCGGAGAGCTGTTCTTCGTGAAAGACCTTTGCTTCTGATAAGTGAGAGCCTCCTGGTGAACCGTAGCTTTCTAGAACAAGTCAGTTAAAGACATGTATCAACCATGGAAACTAAGCTTTGAGACATTCAATCACAGCCCCAAAAATAGCTGTTTTGCTTTAAATACATGAGTAAACCAGTGGGTTTATACATGCATGCAGTTAAATCCACGAGGTTCAACCAGAAACTGGAGGAGTGTGCCCTGAGCTCCCAGCTGAGGGTGTTGATTGCAGAACACAGGGGAGCTGCGATTGTCAGCACACTTTTTTCAGGCGTGCCAAAGCTAGTTTTCACATTTCCCAGAAGGGAAGAATGAAGTTTGACTTCCAACAGCCTAGGCAGATTCCTGTCTGCTTCACCAGGAAACCAGTGCCAGGTGACAGCCCCAGCACCACCAGCCACTAGTTTGGCACTTTTACTGGTCCAGCGGCAGTGGACCTCGAGGCAAATGGGACGCTCCCAAGCATGCTCCTGAAGAAGCAGGCATTCCTGGCTTAGTGCCTCCGTGGTGCAAATAACAGTAATAAATCCACAATCTGCAGAGCGGTGAATGAGGCAGCACATTATTAAGACAGAGAAAACCAGCAATATGAGAAGGCTGTGCCATATGTTACCACTGAAATCATATGTACTCCTGACCTATTGCCCTTGTGGTTGCATTGCTATTTAGAAAAAAAAAATCTGTGTGTAGAAGAGTGTAATATGTGTACTCTGTGCGTGTACGTGTGTGTGTGTCCCCCTCGAAGCTTTATTTGCAATGTGGTGGGGGTGGGAAACAGAATTTGGGGGGCTGGCTGCGTAGGCCTTCAGGATGTGAGCAGAAGGTCTTACAGAATTCTATTTTTATAGACTGTGCTGAAGCTTTGGGTCCGAGCCACACATAGCCTTTTCTTCCAGAAATGGTATGGAAAGAGAGTCAGGTGGCTGTAATACAGTAGGGATAGTACAACCCCACCAGCCCTGGACAAACTGAAATAACTTAATAAAAGATGCCTTTTTAAGTAATATTTTTTTAGTGCTGAATTGTTAAACAAAGAAATATTTATGAGCAAACTTTCTATGTACTTCAAGTTTGTGTGGTGCTTTGTACTGACTAGGTGGACCTGTTGTATGTTTACACATCTTAATGATTGTCCTCGAGGCGTATGTAGTAATTCAATGACTTTTATGCCAGAAGACCAATGAAGTTCTGTGTAATAGCAAATGTTTTAATTTCTATTGAAATTGTAGGCTTTTGTAGTGTTTCATGTATTTTCTGGTTGGCGGTTATCAGTTGCATTCTTTCTGCACTAAGGCTTGTACGCTTGATTGTAGAGAGAGGCAATAGGATGGCAGCTACCGTTGGTGAAAAAGAAAACCCTAAATATTGCTGCCTTATCCGTTAGGAAATCAAGTAAGTTGTGGCCTAAGCCTGAAGTTCAGATTTTGCGCTGGAATAAAGTATCAAATATGCCTTGGACAGGTTAAAAATAGGTGAGGGATTTGTTTGATTAAATAAGACTGTGGGGATCTTAGAGGTGCTTAATAGCAACATGTAAACAGACAAGCCAAGGGACTGGAACACAACTAGCTCGTTCCCGTTTTATGAACCTGGCCGACCTAACTTCAAGTGCTGAATGTGTGCAGCAGGCAGATGAGTAGGCCTAATGGGAGAAAATGGAGATTTATTTTTTTCCCCCCTGTAGTTTGTCAGTTGTAATACCGTGAAGTATTTTAATAGGGTGAATTCAATTTAAATCCATAAATATATCAGCTTTCAGAAGAGCTGAGTTACCAACAAAACCCCATTCAGTGAAAAGGCAGGCTGTTAGCATGTGTGAAAATCCGAGCGTGATTTTTTTCGTCTTGCTGTACTCAGTTGAGTCGCTGTTTCTTATGGCTGCAAGACCAGAGCTAAAGCACAACTGTCCATATATATATATAAAAAAAATTTTTTTTTTGGTTGGTCCTTTGGGGGCTTTCCAGAAAGTGCGAGGCTGTGCAGCGTAGATCGGTTTGTGGCATATGGCCCTCTGCCGAGTGGTGTGCTCCTGCCGCAGCAGTTGGTGGTCTGGGAAAACTCTGAGCATCATTCGTTAGGTCTCTTTTGAGGAACATGGCAGCATCCCCACCACACTTCTGAAAAACCCTGCTGCAAAAGGTGGGGGAGAATCAGAATCCTTCTCTCAAGAGTTCCCAAGTTCTGGAGATGTTAAAAGAAAAGCACTTCTGCTTTGCTGAGTTAGCAAGAAAAGTATCCCCGCGATTAATAGTGCATTGCGGAGGGGAGAGGCTGCAGGAGGGCAGAGCTCCGTTCTGTGTGCTTTGCTGAGCCCCTGGGAATCTGTGGGTACGATACACCCGCGCTGGTGGCACAGCCACTGTTTTGCCTGCACCCTCCGGTTTAGCGCAGGCCTGTGCGCGCTTCAAAGCGCGTGGTGAGCAGCACGCTGCTTTCCTGGCTGCGCTGTACGGCAGCAGTGTGTTCGCTCTCCTCCCCGTTTGGGGAACCTAGTTTAGCCGTGCAGTCTCACTAGACTTCTCTCGTAGGCCATGGAGAGCAAGAGAGGCTGAAAGTGAATTATGCAGATGATTTGGGCTAGGCTCCTGTTCTTTGGAGAAGAAATGTACAAATTATGAGCTAAAATTGTAGATTTAACATGTCCAGCCCAACTACACCACAAACTGCGCCCTAACCTTCCTCTCCCATCGCTTGTGCCGGCCCTGGCACTTGCCTGTCCCCATCAGGAGTGAAGTGAAGGAGCAAAACCAACGGGGAATTTACCCAGGCAAAACCCCATCTCCTTTATTTCCCTTAACCTCCTCATCCTGGGAACAGGTGAGCGCCTGTGCTGCTGCTAGGGAGGGCTTGGGAAGATGCCGCTGGACAGAAGGCGGGGAGAATGGGGGCGCCTCTTTTCCTGGCAGCGAGACGCTGGTTAAGCAGAGCCTAATTGCAAAGCTGCGCTGTTAGCGGTGAAGAGAGAGAGTCCCCATCAACCAGGCACTTGAAGGAAGAGCTGCAGATTTAGCAATCCGAGTTTGGTGTTCTCCGTCCAGCCCGTCCCCTGTACTGTGAAAACATTACAGTACTAAAAGGTTTTGTGTGACTGTTCTTAATGATGTGTGTGATGCCTGTGCCTCGCGGGGTAGAAAATAAAGTAGAATAAAGCAGGTATCTAACTAGGGAATATAGCAGGGAGATACAGGTGGAGAGAGTGTCAAGTCTGCTTTCACAGCATTTCCACGGTGGCAGAACTGTCCAGGTCTGGCTCTTCCCCTCCTCTTTCAGTAAGAAAGGAATCACATAAATAAATAAACAAAATTAAAAAAATAAGGGAAGTTACCGGGGAATTTAAATGGCCTTAATATTTATTTTTGCCTACAGATTTTTAAATCTTACCAGAGCAAAGGTCTCTAGTTGGCAAGGCATTTTCAGAAGATGCCTTGCCGAGCGATGTGGTGCAGCCTGTCGCAGCAGGCTTGGAGCACAGCACGCTTCCTGCGGTAGCACCTGCGACGCAGGGCCTTGGGGTACCGCCTGCGGACAGGTACTGCTGGCCTGCGGCCCGCGCTTACCCGGCACGCGTGGTCCCCGGCCTGGTACCCCCTGACTGGGGAAGAACAGCATAGGGCTTGTTGCTGGAGACGCGGTGATGGAAGGAAACGCTGGGGAGCTGAGCGCCATGCGGTGCCCTTGTCCTTGGCTGTTAGTGACTGCTAGCGCACGGTATCCCTCTCGGTACTGTTCTCTTGCCGGAAGGCGGGAGGGTGACAGGCCAAGTGCTGGTGCAGTAGGCCTCTTCCTGGCTGAGTGGGAAGTGGGAATCGAGACTGTTAAAACTGGAGGGGAGGGATAGCCGTGAGGTTGCCTAAGATCTCAGTGAGCAGAGAAAATGTGGGATATTCAGAAATAATTCAGTATTGACCGAATGAGTGCTGTGTCTTCAGCAGGGAGTAGCACCCGGAAGAGGCCAATATTTAGGGTTTTTTGCCCAAAGCACATCTAGTCCTGCTGTACTAACTGTTCAGTGAAAACACGCAGTGCGGATGCCACCAGAGCCTCATCTCGTGGAGTAACGCTGTAATAAAGAATGTGGTTTTCTTGTGAAAGTCATAACACACAACTCGGTGTTTTCATGGTGTACAAGTGCAATGTAATTTTTTTTTTCAATAAAATACATTTCCTTTCCTAAATGTTTTTTAGGTTTTCTTTCTCCTTTCCCCAGTTAACTGGGACCGCCCAGCTTTACCAGAGATGGTAACTGGGATTTGCGTGCTGGTATTTGCCCCCCTCTCACAAACGGCTCCCAAGCAGACGGAGCTTCATCCCCGTGAATCCCCTGCAGGGATGTGGTGTCTCACTACTAGCTCCCAGCTGCCCCCCAGTTCCTGTGGCTCTGGGTAATTTCAAGTAGTTATTGTGCAGAATGCCTAAAAGCCAGAGGGAAAGTATGTAATCCTGCTTGTCCCTGCTGGGACGTTTCAAAACCTCACCGTGAGGAATAAACCGATTGTGAGTTCTGTGGTAAGAATGGGTAGTAAATCTCAGGCCAGCACCAGAAGGGGAACTGGGCTGCCAGCTGTGGCTGGGTTAGGTCTCCTAAACGGCAGGTCAAGAGGAATGGTATGATGGCAACTACACACCTTCCTGGGCCCGTCTTGATAGAATCACAGAATATCCCGAGTTGGAAGGGACCCAGAAGGATGATCAACTCCAACTCCTGGCTCCACGCAGGACCAGCCCAATCAGAGCAGATGACTGAGAGCATTGGCCAGACGCTGCTTGCACTCAGCCAAGCTCGGTGCTGTGACCACTTCCCTGGGGAGCCTGTTCCAGTGTCCCACCACCCCCTCCATGAAGAATCTTCTCCTGATCCCC
>VWZZ01001197.1:0-43932 GCA_013399095.1 Psophia crepitans
CGAAGGCCCGTCTCCCTGCAGTCAGCGGTCCCTTTTGCCCAATTTTCAGTCTCTGGAAGGAGAATGTAACAGATGTTGATGGAAATAGTATCGGAAACAAGGTAAGTATAGATTAATATTACCCTATGCATGTCAGAGATTTAGACCTTCCCAAGAGGTTGATTGCATCTGAATCATCGTACTTCACAACTGCCGATACACATTTTCTTTTTGAATTTGTCCTAACCTTTTTTTGAGTCTACGTATACAATTGCCTTCTATAACAGCTTCTGATGATGAATTCCATGACTGAATTATGCATTTTGTGTAAAACTACGTAAATTACTCATTTTGTGCAGAACTTAATAAAATTCTTTTCTTTATTTCAAGTCTACTGCCTGATCACTTCGGAATTTACACCAAAGTTAGGTACAAACTTGCAAAGAAAGGAAAGGGAACTACATTCAACTACGTGCAGAAATACCTGTTCATTTTTGCTGTTGCAAGTTCTGCAGTGGGATTTCCTGTAAGTATGCGTAGAGCTGCTGTGCATGAAATGCATTTAAAATAAGTCGTCTTTGTCACGCTTTCTCACCGACTCTTGTGTCTTAATGTCATTCCTCATCATTCTCAGAGTATTCCAGGAAATGTAGAAATGATCTATTAAGCTCTATAACCTACTTTTTGGGGACATAATACATTTGTTCCAATGGGCAAATATTTCTCACCTTCAACAGTCTTATGCCCATCAGCCTTCATTATCCTGTGGTTGACGTCATGTACCTCCACTACATGGGTTTGGGCTAGATGACCGCTAAATTCCTACCCAAAGCATTCTGTGATTCTATGTTATTCTTGCAATGTCATAGTCTCATTCTGGCATATAAATGGTCTCAATATTCACTTTCTTTATCCTTCAACTTGCTGTCAGTGTAATTTTTAGTCAGCATAGTTCACCCTATTTGCCTGGACAAAGTATCTCTGATCTGCTTATGCATCTTTATGTCATCATGGTGAGGATGCATCAGGCTTACCACGCTCACGGAGCAGTGCTGCTTACGGGAACGTTTCATTAGATGGACTGGCCTCCTGGTGACTCTGGAAGACTTGTAAATACTGGAAATGTCTGGAGATTATTTGACACCCCTGAGGCTTGCTTAGTCTTCCCTATTGGACTTGTGAATGTTGTTTGCAATATCTAAACTTTGCACACATTTTTAGGCATATATTGTTGTTTAACTTCATACTTCAATTTAAATTATACTCTTATGCAACTACAGAAAAGCAAATCTGACATTCCTAACTCTCAGAGTTAGCCAGTCTGTCTGCTGTAAAATAGAAGCAGCTGGGGAACTGTTTTGACTTATGATTTTAGGTAAATGGTTCATAAACCAACAAAGTGCCAAAGATTTCTTCTGGACTTATTGATCCTGAAGGGATTCCTTGATGTCTGCTAAGAGGTCAGTTTATGGAGCAATTTCTGTCTAAGCAGGGACATTAACACATCTCTCTCTTCCATTAGGCTGTCTATTTTCACAGAATATTTAAGAATATAATGTTTCTGACTTCTGCTTCTCTGTTAACTTCGTCTGAAATTGGCCCACATTCCAAATATGGCTGAAGTGGGTCTAAACAACAATGTTACTTACAGATTACTTTGAGACTGACCTCCTGCTCCATGTCTGGACAGTATAAATTAGAAATCTGAGTTGCTACAGCTGGCCTGGGTTAAAATTTAATGGGAATGACTGCTGTGTAAATCCTTGCACATATCATGCAGTTGAAGCTGTGTTACTACATGAGTAACAGCACTAAAAACTATTCTTCTTCCCCACTGAAATCCGTACCTCAAAGCTGGATAGCTTTATGTGGAAAGGATGGCTTGCAAACCCTACACACATAGGTCAAAAAGATGAAAAGGAGCAGGAAAATCAGCCAGGAATAAAATTGACAAGGCAATTTTTCAGCAGAAAGTGCAATTTAATCTAAACATTTCAAAGTAATGTGCCCTGTTTCGGTGGCATTTTTAACATGAAAATGATAAAATGAGCCATCATCACTTCATCTTTTAGTTTTGACAAAGTCAAAATGTTTTCTTTTGAACAAAGCAAAAATATTCCTTTTAATTTCCCTTTAAACTGATATCTTAACATTACCATTGTACATAGTTCTTTCCATTGTGCAGAAAGTATTGAATAAAATATACTGTACACTAATGAAACATAGCTGATGGTACTAAACACTATTTTTTATATCATGGGGAAAAATCTACATTTTATTTCTTCCTTGTTTTATGAACTCAAACTTTGCCACGTCAAAATTCTGGAGGAAAAAAAAAGCCTGATTTTTTAATCTGCTCTTGGTGCTAGACAGATGTGAACTAGAATGCTTTTGGGGAATATTAAGCAGCAGAAGCAGGACTCAGCATAAATACCATGCAAGGTATTAAGGCAACATTTTCCTGTCCTTATGAGCCTTCGTGAATTCATGGTTTTAGTGGCTCTGTTTCTATCACATCTGACATGTGGTCCTTGAGAAAGTCTTGTGTCTTGAAAAAGCAAGCCTGAAATCATAGACATTAATGGTGCGTCTTCCTGGAGTGTATCAGGCTGCAGATCGTCAACGTAGAATCATAGAACAGTTAGGGACCTCAAAGATCGTCAAGTTCCAACCCCCCTGCCATGGGCAGGGACACCCACTAGTCCAGGCTGCCCAAAGCCCCATCCAACCTGGTCTGGAACACTTCCAGGGATGAGGCATCCACAGCTTCTCTGGGCAACCTGTGCTAGTGCCTCACTATCATCACAGTAAAGAATTTCTTCCTAATATCTAATCTAAATCTACCCTCTTTTAGTTTAAACCCATTTTCCCTTGTCCTATCACTTCATGCCTTTGTAACTAACCCCTCTCCAGCTTTCCTCTAGGCCCTTCAGGTACTGGTAGGCTGCAATTAGGTCTCCCCAGAGCCTTCTCTTCTCCAGGCTGAACAAGCCCAGCTCCCTCAGCCTGTCCTCATAGGAGAGGTGTTCCAGCCGTCTGATCCACTTTGTGGCCCTCCTCTTGTCTCATTCCAACATGGTATCTGAGCAGCTGCCTTGTTAGCAGGATGTGACAAGAAATGTGGCACATTAAGAGTATCTGAAACTTCCTCTAAGATTACTTTTTCAAGGGTTACAGATACACCTAGTGAGACAGGAAAACACATTTTCTTCATCTAAGGGCCTTTGAAATCAGCAATATCTTTTCACTACCTTTGCCTTCAGCTCAAGCTCGGCCAAACAAAAGGTGTTTCTCCTTCCTTTGAAGGAGCAGAAGGCTCAATCATTACCACCAGAACATTAACGCAACATGTTCTGGGCTTCTATGCTTCTCTCAAGAAAGTAATAGAGCAAAGACATTTTACCTAAATCTTTTCAACGTGCACCTGGGCTTCTCTCCAGACCATTCCTACCCTTGTTAATCCAAATAAATAGTCAATGTAATCAACATGTGACCCCTACCGAAATGTTCCCAGCAGTTTTAGGAGGAAAATTAAGCAGAAAAGACTTGTTTTGCTGGCTGTGTTTGAACAGCAAGCCATGTCTTTAAAAATAAAATAATGCAGCCTCAGGCTGTTTATCTGAACATGATTGGAGCCAGGGGATTTGTATGAGTACCCAGAGTTATAAATAAATGCACTGAGTTCTCAATGCATGTCAGATTTTGTAGTCATATAACTGATCCCAGAGCTCTTAGATAAGAGGGATGTTCTGATAACATGGGCTCTCACTGTAGTTTCAATTTTGCCTTCATTATTTTTAGACAAAATCCATAGGAGATAATCGCAATAAATGTGATGAAAAGTTCATTGAGATATTACAGTGAAAGCAACCTCTGAGTAGGCTGGGCATTTAACTAACGCTGGGAGAGATAATTGCCAAGAGTCAACTGGGTGAAAAGCTGGGCATAATTGCTGGGAATTATGAGTATTTTAAGAGGATTGACAGCTCTGGCGTGCATAGTTCTGCTCTCACGGTACGCGGACCTTGCCTTGCAGTCTCAGAGCTTCCTGGCCAGCTGCCAAAAATAAGTGTTATCATGAAAGATACTTTTTTATATATTTTCACTTAAGAAGAAGAAAAGTGAATAGCTGACTCTGCTGTTTTAAACCTAACATTTTGGATATAAATGCATTTTGGAAGGAGGGATGCAAGGCTGAGCTCACAGGACCAATGATTGTTTTGGAGATGAGTCTTTCAGGGTGGTGGAGACATAGATATGAAATCTCCTACTAAAGTAGCTCTTGTGAGAGAGTAGTGAGATGGAAGCTGAATATCCTGCAGTTGTCTCAAATAGCATTGGATGTCCTTGATCGTGTTGCTTAGGTGCTCTGGGGTTCTCTTCTCCAGCCGTGGAGAGCAGTCAATGCCTCCCAGTGCTGAAGAGTAATGCTTCCAAAATTGTGAGGACACTTGCGCATTTTATTTTTCAGGTGATGCCATCTGAAGGCAACAAACACGTGGGAAAATATAAGTACTGCAAGTTCCTCTTCTGAGGAACTTCAGACGTTTAGCTTTCTATTTGTTCATTGACTGCAAAAAGATACTTGAAAGAGAAAAACACATGAGAAAATACCGTATTTATCACTCCACTGGAAGTGGAAACGTTGCAATGTAGCATCAAAACCAAGGAAGACTTTAAGTAGTCTTCTCTGATTAAATCACCGGGTAGGCTGGGATCACACACCCCATCTACTTCAGTACGGGAGATCCTTTATGGCATATTTTTGACTAACACCCAGCCTACCTTTACACCCAAGTCAGAGTAGTATGGAAGAGGAATTTTACCAGAGCATTAACCTATTAAAGAGGCAGGAATATGCATAAATGCCTGTCGAGAGGCACTTAGCCCTGGGTAAGCAGGAAATTGAGATGGGAAGAGTGCGTGGGACAAAGCAAGAGGAAAGCTCTTAACGCTGTTCCTCAGCAGGGAGACTGAAGACTGGTCTGCATTACCTTGTGGGAGGTTGCCCCGAAGGACAAAGGAGTCCAGCTGAGCTGGTTGATCTCTTAGGGCAATGTTGTCAAAATGCAGAAGCAGTCCAAACCAATGTGAGAGAAGGCAGACTGGCATAGCAGAAAACTAGGTGAGTAAAGTAAACACAGAAAGGAAGCAGGTGGGAGGTAGAAGAGGGGTTATGTTTCTAGAGAGGAACATAGTAACAACACCTGAGACTGGTCTGGAATAAGAAGAGTCAAAGCTTGGTGACAGCTGAGACATCCTTGAAGATTTTGTGTCTTCATTGGACAAGCAACCTGAAGAAGATTACATGACAGCCTCGCTTTGAGCAGGAGGTTAGGTTAGAGAGCTCCAGAGGTCCCTTTCAACTGAAAGTTGTCTATGATGGTTCTGTGATGTTATGACTACATTGCTTGCTTAGGAATGCAAACGCTAAAAACGGATGTTCAAAGTTTAACATTTCCCCTTTTAAGACCAAATTAGGTCTTGAAAATACTTTACTCCTTGTAGGAAGCACCAAAAATATGAACCTTGCATTAAAAGCTCAATCAGAAGCAGTAATCATTGCAAGGAAAGGAAAGAGATATACCAGTAAGACACCTATATCTTCATGATTTTCAAGTAGAGAGAATATTGGCAGGAAGAAAGAAGATGTCAGAACATGACCAGAGGAACAAGTCATCCGTGCTAGGTAAGCATGGGGCAAGCCTACTTCTGGGACAGGTGCCACTTATGCAGCTATATGCCACCCAGCCTGTGCTAAGTGAGCACCTCGGTTCTCTTAGCAGCCAGTGCCTTGATATTGTCCTCTGCGTATGACTGTCAGTCCTCCAGCCATCTCACTGATTTCAGCTCTTCCAAATAACAGTCTATGTGCTTGACCATAGGTGCATCCATAGGAATGGAGGGTGTACGCAAGCTGTGGAGCTCCTATGGTTTGCAGCCCCTTCTTCAATGCTAGTTAACGTACCTCCATGTTAGTGCTTGCTCTGGGTTTTGTGAGCGTGTGAGGACACCACAAAATGACTTGAACTATGCATTCAAATGATGCAAGAGAGTGTGGATGTTTTACATACCCTCTTTGGGGAATAGAAGAGGGAGTCTGATACTCTCAGTCATTTCTCTCTTTGTCAACAAAACGATCAGAAAGCTTTTCCCTTTAGCATCGCATTCATCTTATATTAGGTATCTCTTTTTCAGTTCATTGGTGAACTGTGCTATTAGGAGGAAGAAAAAAATGTATGTCCTTCCAGTAGGAAGGAAGAAGACATGGTGTACTGGGTCAGGCTGAGCTGGAGTTAATTTCCCTGTAGCAGCCCTCACAGTGCTGTGCATTGGTAGCAGCAAGGTGTTGATAGCACACCAGGGTTTTGGCTACTGCCGAGCAGTGCCGGCACACATCAAGGCCGTGTCTCCAACCCTTCTCCCCCCCCCTCAGCAGTAGGCTGGGGGTGGGCAAGATCCTGGGAGGGGACACAGCCAGGGCAGCTGACCCAGACTGGCCAAACGGATATTCCATACCAGATGACGTCTGCTCAGCAATGGGAAGCTGAGGGAGAGAGGGAGAAATGGGGGGCATTCCTTTTTTTTTCAACGTTTTGTCTTCCGGGGCAACCACTAAGCGTTTTGAAGCCCTGCTTCCCAGGAAGTGGCCGGACATCGCCTGCTGATGGGAAGTAGAGAAGAATCTTTTGTTTTTACTTTGCTTTGCTTCCGCGTGCGGCCTTGCTTTTGCTATATTAAAACTGCCTTTATCTAAACCCACGATTTTGGAGTTGTTTTTTCCATCTTATTTTTTTCTCTCCCCTCTCTGCCCTGCTGAGGAGGGGAGTGATAGAGCGGCTTGGTGGACATCTGGTGTTTAGCCAAGGTTAAACCACTACACATGGTTACACACAGATATAAATATGCTGTGGTGGGTTGACCATGGCTGGAGGCCAGGTGCCCACCAAAGCCGCTCTGTCACTCACCTCCTCAGCTGGACAGAGGAGAGAAGATGTAACGAAAGGCTCATGTGTCGAGATAAGGACAGGGAGAGATCATTCACCAATTATTGTCACAGGCAAAACAGACTCAACTTTGGTAAATTGATTTAGTTTATTACCAATCATAGAATTATAGAATCATAGAATGGTTTGGGTTGGAAGGGACACCAAAGATCGTCTGGTTCCAACCCCCCTACCATGGACACCCACTAGATAAGGTTGGCCAAAGCCTCAACCAACCCGGCCTTGAACACTTCAGGGATGTGGCCTCCACAGCTTCTCTGGGCAACCTGTGCCAGTGCCTCACCACCCTCACAGGGAAGGATTTCTGCCTAATATCTAATCTAAATCCTCCCTCTTTCAGTGTAAACCCATCACGCCTTGTCCTCTCACTCCTCGCCATTGTAAATCAAATCAGAGTAGAATAATGATGAATAAAACCAAATCTTAAAACCACTTTCCTCTCACTCCTCCCTTCTTCCTAGGCTTAACTTCACTTCTGAATTCTCTGCCTAAGGGGAATGGGAGTTCTGATCACTTCATCACATGTTGTCTCTGCCACACCTTCTTTCTCAGGAGGAGAATTCCTCATGATTTTCCCCTGCTCCAGCGTGGGGTCCCTCCCATGGCAGACAGTCCTCCACCAACTTCTCCAATGTGAGTCCTTTCCATGGACTGCAGTTCTCCACGAACTGCTCCAATGTGGGTCCCTCCAACAGAGTCCACATTCAGGAGCAGACTGCTCCAGCATGGGTCCCCCATGGGGTCACAAGTCCTGTCAGAAAACCTGCTCCTGTGTGGGCTCCCCTCTTCATGGGTCTATAAATCCTGCTGGGTCCACAGGAGCCTGCCCCAGCATGGTTTTCCCACAGGGTCACATCTTCTTTGAGTACATGCACCTGATCCAGCTTGGGGTCCTCCTCAGGCTGAAGATGGATATCTGCCCCACCACGGGCTGCAGGGGGACAGCCCCCCTCACCATGGTCTTCTCCATGGGCTGCAAAGGAGCAGCCTTCTAGCACCTTCTAGCACCTGGAGCACCTCCTCCCCCTCCTTCTTCACTGACCTTGGTGTCTGCAGACTTGTTCCTGTCACATATTCTCACTCGTCTCTCCAGCTGCAGTTCTGCAGGTTCCCACAGCCCTCCCTCCCCCTTGTCCTGTATGGCCTTGACCAGCAGCAGGTCTGTCTTGGAGCCAGCTGGTATGGGCTCTTAAGGGAAGATTCAGGCAGGTGCTTACAAAAGCCACCCCTCAAGCTGCTCCCCGCTCCCCCTCAGCTACTAAAACACCACACAAAACCAATACACATGCAAAGCTCCTGGAGGGAGAATCAATTCACAGCGAAGACCATTTGCTCATCCGTCTATGTTTGCTAGGTAATTTAGGCCTTGAAAGCAGTACAGTTAGCACACTGAAACGGCATTACTTGTTACTGTTCAAGGTGAATAATGTGGCCTTCTAAGGCCAGGTCATTATCTCTCTGAGCCTGCTTGTGGCAAGGTAGAGGAAAGAAATATAGTGTCTATCTAAGAAGACCAATATTTTCAATTCAAATGTGTTTTGTGTGAAACAGGAGCTCAGTATTTTATGGGGTATGGCATCATTTTCAGCACGTCTTTTATAATATTTGCTTGGGGCTGGCAGAAAAACTAATACTGTTGAGCCAAACCCCTAGAATTTGACAAGTTAATCACAGCAACGATTACACTTTTCCGTATCAATCATAGGATATCCGCCAAGGATAACAGGCAATAGTAAAAACAAAGGAGTCCAATATGAGCAAGTCAGAGCCAGGATGATGGTGTTAGAGCTGAGCTTTCCATTGTTCAGAAGGACGTATTCAAACTGTCTGAATTCAGTCTAAGCAGGATTCATCCACACTAAATTCAGATGCCTACAGTGTAGATGTCTATGCTAAACCAAGTTATCTGAGATTCTGCTGTAGCTGGAGGACATTGAGTGAGCAGACTGGCAGGAGTTTAGGGTACAATTCCTCTGATTTAGTGTGTAGGTGCCCACATTAGTAAGACTTGAATTACACACTAAAATCTGTAGATTCTGTTGACTGCAGACTCATTAAGGGAGCTAAACAAAAGTGTCCAATGTTATTGGAGATGCCCTAGCATATAGCTTTTGGCGTTCATTTTGCAGTCCAGAAGAGCTTGGGTCTCCCAAAGGTCTGGTGTCCTATCTGTCTGATGTCTCAGGAACCTTACAGCATTTCATAATAACAATAAAATATATTGTTAAATGTCAGGGCTTACCCAACTGATTTAAGTCCCAGCTCTTCACTAGCTTAGGGTGATTTGTTCACATGTAGACAGGTTTTGGTAACTCTTCAGATGGATTCCAGTGTCTTACTCCCCAGAGCCATTACCACATCTAAGGTCAGGATATGGCTGCAATATTCATATCTCCCACTTCCCACAGTGATGGTAATTTCACTTAAAGCTATCACAGAAGAAGAACACATGAAACATATAAGTTAAATGAGTAACTTAATAAGAATGATGTTTATTTTGTTATTAGCTATGGGGTCAAGTTGACAAAATTAGTATTCTTCTTAAATGGTTTTAAATAAAATGCCTACCATTCTCTTCCATTCATTCCTTCCCTTCTACAGAGAGTCAAAGTTTTTCTGCCTTCACTAGCAGATAGCCTTATTTACTCATCACTTTCTTATTCTGTCATTATTGTCACCATGGTTAAGTTAAATGACAATTCAAAGGTGGCCCAAAGTATAGAGTCATAGAATCATGGAATCATTAAGGTTGGAAGAAACCTCAAGGACCATCTAGTCAAACCATCCCCCTACCACCTATTACCCACTAAAATATGTCCCTAAGTACCACATCCAACCTTTCTTTAAACACCCTCAGGGATGGTGACTCCACCACCTCCCTGGGCAACTCGTTCCAATGCCCGACCACCCTTTCCGAGAAGAAATTTCTCCTAATCTCCAACCTGAACCTCCTCTGGTGCAACTTGCAGCCGTTCCCCCTTGTTCTGTCACTAGTTATCTGCAAGAAAAGGCCGACCACCAGCTCACCACAACTTCCTTTCAGGTAGCTGTAGAGGGCAATAAGGTCTCCCCTGAGCCTCCTCTTCTCCAAACTAAGTAGTCCTGACTAATAAGATTTTGACTTGTCCCTTCATGTGTTGTAAATAGGAACTGTTTCCCTCTTTGCTAGACTGTGAAACAGTTCGGTCATCTGAAGGAGAAAAGGTCCAAACAGCAGAATTATCATTCTTGCATGTGAGTAAGGATAAAAGATCTGGAAAAAGTCAGAGATCACTCTGTTCCCCACATTCCTATTGTACTAGAAAACGATGGAGAGGCTGAACCAGCATGATAACTCTGTCATTGAATAAACCATAATACAGATTCAGAAGAGATAAAAATCTTTACTGTAGAAGTAATACTATGTCAGGTACTTAACAACCAGAGAGTGCTTGGCTACTGTCCTTGACATTCCTTTACAATAGGGCTACTGTAATTTTTTTATTTTTTTTTTTTCATAAAAAAACAATGAATAAAAAAATAAGAGTTTTGCAGCTATTCCAAACATTGCAGGAGTCATCAGCAATCATTAGGTACTTCACTCCCAGGCAAAATCATCTTTCCCTGGAGACAATGGAACAGTTACTATCTATCTTCACTGATACACATGCTACTGCTATAAACCCATTTTACCGTAAGCTACATCGAGCCCATCTTACTCTCCCAGAATATTTCCCTTCACCAGTCCTCTTCTGCCTTTAAGTCTGTCCCTGCCTCCAGGATATTTCATTTTTTTATTTTTTTTTTTTTCTTCTCCTAATATCTAGTTCTTAACCCCTGTTCCATCATCTCCCTCTGCTGGAATATAACTTCTAATGCTGTACATTCCTATCTAAAGAAATTTGACTATGTTTGACAATTCATCATCTGAGAATGACAGGCAAATCTCAGACAGAGGTGACCCTCTAGATTTCAAGTCCTCCCTCAAATGTGTGGAGGAACTAAATGTCTAAATCAAATCAGATCTATATAAATCAGATCATCTTGATATCATTTATTTCTTAACATATATGCATTAGGAGTAATATTCCATAATCCTTTTCTTAGAAAAAGATGATTTAATTGTGTATGGCAAAACTTTTACAGAAAGCTAAATAGAGGTTCCCAAATTGAGAAATGGTAATTCTATGTGACACTACTTGTGTCCTGACTGGAATTAAATATCTTAGCACTTGAGCTATTCAAGTTCAGCTCCTGAGGCTGTCTCATGTGCTGGCAAGGTGCTGATTGTTAATTCCAGTACCCAGCTGTCAGAAAAACTAAGCCAGCAAGAATCTGCTGCTGTGGACATGGTTGATTTTCTTGAGATTTAACTGCATGCTCAAATGTTGAATAATAACACAGAGGACTGCTGGGTTTACAGTAAATCACTGTCATAGCCTGCCTTAAAACCATTCCTGTATCTGTTTTAGCCCTGAATCCTGTTTCTTAAGTGATACCTGCCTTGTGTGTTTCAGTCATATGACAATTTTATGGTGTGGTTTGTAATGTCAGGAATATCAACTACTTTACTCCACAATTATTTTCCCATAATGAATGTAATTATTATTGCAATAGTGATGGATTCAGCCTCAAAAATTGGGTAATTTTGGATTTTGGGGCAAGCCAAACTATCATCCTAGCTTCAAGACTGCCACTTCAGCGCTCTATTGAGGTGGAAAAGGGCTGAAAAAAGCATGTGTCATTTTGCCCCCTTCCACAGACCGTGCGCTGCATACAAAAATTCACTCTGCATTCAGCACAAACATGTCACTCTGAAAGGACTGTGTCAGCAGCCTTAATTGCTTGGCTGGTGCCACAAGACTGATGGATTGTAGGCTCCTGCATTTCTGGAGGAAGGATGAGAACAGATGGGATTTTGCCAATTTAAACTTCTGTACATGTTTAATGTCCTATTTATCTCTTCCAGTGAGCCTGAAATGGTAATAAATGAACTAGATTTTTACGGGAATCTGTTAATGTCACGAGAAGTGTTTGTGAAGAACAAAAAGCTCTATTAGCCTCTGTTGACCTGCAAATAAACAACAGGCTGTGAGGAGTGGTTACCCACTTTCTAATTTGCTTAATGGCCTTTTAATGAGTGGGCTTATGGCTGTACAGTAAATACACTGGTCTAGCACCCTAGAGGCCTCTATTCATGCTATTTCCTGAAACTTTGAGACACCTCCTATTGTTTCAGTTCCTATATTTTTCACTCAGTTGAGACAGTTCATCCATCCAATCCTTGAAATATTTTAGGGTCTGGAATACAACTCTCAGTACTAAGACAAACTTGGTACAAGTCTAAGAATCTCAGTGACCCATTCATCTACCTACCAGGTCAAGTTTCCCTATCTAAATCTACATCTATGTCTAAATCTCTAATGAGTTTCTGTACCTAAAGTATATTTCACACTTCATACAGAAATGCAACCTGCTTCTTGCTGCTGCAGAGATTACGATTTACTAGGGCTCAGAGCTGTAAAAACCATAACATAATGAAATCATTGTTATCTGGGAAAACAAGCAGAGCAAGCTACACACACCAGGAAGACAAGGAGGGAAAGAGTTTGGGTTACATTTAAATTTGCAAGCTGAATCTGCAACATCTTTCAAGGTTAGTATTGATACCTTCTGGTAGTAAGATGCTTGTTTACTCTAGCTTAAATCCCTTGGACATGGAAATCACAACAGAATTATTTTTCTGCTACTACTGGGTAAGAAATTCACGGGAATCCACCCTCCTCTTTAGTCTATAGGAACATCTTCAAGAATCATGAACTCAATTACTTCTGAGAAGGAAAAGTAACAAGGGAAAACAGCTTTACATTAGTTTTCAAAACTGAAAAAGTTTCGGTGAATTCCAGAGTGACTCTTAAGTGATAGAGATATTTTCAACATTGGACATGTTTATAAGAGCAGTGTAGCGTATCTCGTAGGTTTTAGGGCTTTATGAAAGAATTACTGCCCATAGTGCACAGCCTTTATACACTGTAGGCACACACAGAGACACGTAAATTACACCATTGGTCTGTTCTACTGAAAATCATGTTTTTTTTCAGAATTACTTATTTTTTAACTAAAGTAAGAGCAGCAGATTTTGAGCCCCTGAAAAACAAAGCCCTCTTTAGATGCTTTGATTTTCTCATGAAAATCAGAAAATGTGGTTCAAACAGTTTAAGAAACACCACACGGTCAAACAGCAACACTTCCAGGAGTGGGTACATCTCCTAAATCCCCCAGCTTAGTCCCCGCCTTCTCCGCACAACTGAAGAGTGTTAAAAAACAGCATTCAAATTACCTCAACAGGTCATTTGTTCCCCCAGGCCTTACTGAGCACCTTTGTTAATGATTTAGTGCCTGAACACTAAACCAAAAACACTTAGCAAGAGCAAAAAGTCTGCAAATAAATTAAAGAATAGTAAGTTCCAGTTAGTCTCCACGTAGAGTCTATGATTAAATGGTTTCTATTTAAGCAGCAGCAATAGCAAACTCTTTTATGCAAAATTGTAAAGGCTAATAGATTCAACAAGCTTTAAACTAAAGAAAGAAACAAGAAAGGAAGTGTTTTCTCAGCTTAGATAAAATGACTTGTATTTCAAACTTTGAGGTACGAAATACACCTATCCTTTTTCCTTTGCTTTCAGAACAAGGTAAGTAGTGAAGTATTAGCACTTATATGCTAATGGATAAGGACAAAAAATAAGGAGCAAAAGGAGCTAAAAGTAGTACTAAATGACAGAGATGTTAACCTAGAGGTCACTGTTTTAATCTGCTTGAATGATTTTTATAAACAGAATGCCAGTTTATAGGTAGATAGAATCTTTCTGGGAGAGAGAACGCTGGAAGGAGAGGTAGAAGGATTACAGGATATGACAGTGGCATTTAAAATATCACAAAATGACATCTTCACAATGAAAACTGTGGAGGAAAAAAAATGGAAGGAGGAACATAAAATAAAGATTTGAGTTTTTCTTTGAAGAGCTTGGAGAAAAGTGGGCTATATTATGTCTATTCCAACACTTACAAGTTCTAGAGCTGATGGTGTGCTTTCACATGAATCTGGAGTCATTGGAATCTCAGTGACTGCTGAGATATTTGTGTGTGTGTGTGTGCGTGCGTATTTTTTTTAATACGCTTTTGTAATCTAGAAATGCAGATTTTTGTAGGAATTGTTATTCTTAAATGTTAGATACAGGAAAATTTGAACAAGTAGAACTTGTGCCATCCATGGAGCTGATACTTTAGTCCAAGCAGGGCTCAGAACTGATGTAGTCTACTGACATTGTACAACCAAGTTACACAATGAGTGTAACATCAGTTCTTCAGGTGTCAAAATTTATCAGAAATGTTTTTAAAATCGAAATAGACCTAACAGTCAGAGATCACATACTTAGACTACTCATGTAACATGAGTCTCTATCCAACAACCTGTGCTCAGAAAAGTATTAACACACAGAATGTTATCCAGACATAGATTAATCCCATTTAACTTTCAGTGCCTAACTAAATCACCTGGTGAACAGGGACAGCAATCTATGCTCCATCTAAATTCAAAGGAGCAGAACCTACATTTCAGAGTGATTTGTATCTTGGATAGCTTCAGCTGCCCATGGGAATTATCCAAGTCTATCTTCACTGACTGGAAAGGAAACAAAAAGGAAGAAATCCTTAGGCTAGGCAAGATAAACCATAAATATACACAGACATAAAAGCTTCAGGATTTCCTCAGTAGTGTGTTGTATTATCTGAAGCTCATGATTAATTCCTGGTTTTTGTTTGTCGTCACATTCCAAATTTTGGACCTTGTGTGATCAAGCATAATGCATTGAGTGTAAACTGAGAGCTTGCAGTATGCGAGAGGCCTAACTGAAAGGGCAGGTTAGCACCTTATGGCCAGTAATCATAGAATCATAGAATGGTTAGGGTTGCAAGTGACCTCATAAATCATCCAATTCCAACCCTCACCCTCCCACCACAGGCAGGGAGACCCTACACTAGACCAGGCTGCCCAAAGCCCCATCCAACCTGGCCTTGAACACTTCCAGGGTTGTAGCCTCCACAGCTTCTCTGGGCAACCTGTTCCAGTGCCTCATCACCCTCACAGTAAAGAATTTCTTCCTAATATCTTAGCCAGAAAGTGCCTAGGTTTCTAAAATGAAGTCGCTCAGCAGCAAAGGTAACCAGTGCAATTAGAGCCACAGCAGTGCAATAAAGTCAATTTATGGATGTATAAATTCAGTGATCCTGACTGCTAAAAGTGGAGAGATTTTAGTGATAAATCAGGAACTCCTGTCATCTGAGGATCATCCTTGTAGTCACTGGAACAGGGATTCTAGTCTCATGATGTCAGGAATTAAAATAGTAAAAAATATATATAGGATTGCCATTAATGGAAAGTGTCCACTAAAATATATTTTACATAGTTAAACGAAAATATATTGCTTCTAACTTTAAAAGGCAGAATAAAGCCTGAGGGTGAAATTCACCCCATATAACTTTATTTGCAATAATTATTTTCACACTCAGATAGAATATCTGAGGATTTGGGTTGTAGTCTGTTTGGATGACTGATAACATGTGATGACACTGACCAATCCCTTCATTTAGATAGTGATTATCAAAATCTGTGCAAGCTCAGGTACTCTGTGAACATAAATCACTAATGAGGGAGTGCCTGTGAATAATACAAGAACAGAAGGGGGACTAAGACTCTTGAATTAATTATTGGACTGGGATAATCCTTTACTCTGTAGCGAATAATGAAGAATGAAAATAAATAAAAGGGATTTGTATGACCAACAGCAAGGTAACTTAAAAATGGCTTGTTTCATTAGCTGGTAGAAAAGTCTTTGCAGCAAAAAAAAAAAAGCTAATTTTCGATTTGAAATTAAATTTGAATACAAAGAAACAAGTAACTGGAAGTGACAGAATAATAGATTAGATCTCAGATCGCAGAATTCACAAATACTCCATAGAGTAGGGAACAAGATTTTCTGATGTCCAAGACTTATGTGGTCATACTAAATATAAAGTTTCTTTTTTCTCTTGGCCAAGTTAATTGTATATTCTAACAGCTTCTAAGTAAATGTATGGAAAGAATCCTATAAAAACGTTCTGTTAGGGCACAGAAGAGAAAAGGTGCCTGTGCATTTGCTGATGTTGCCTGAGCAGAGTGGAAGGATAAGGGGACTCTCCACAGAATTTTTGTTCATTGGAAATTTGTAGCTCAGGTCTTCAACTGGAGAAACCTATTTTCTGAAATTGTGCAAGCTTTGTACACGCTTTTATGCATAATTAAGTGTTGGCTGCTGAATAATAAAGTTTAATGTGGTAAGGTGCCTCTCATTCCCTTTCATATTTTTATCTTCAAAATGAAAACCTGAAATAGTGTGTGCTATCTGTCTGTGTCGTAGTTTAACCTCGGCTGGCAACTAAACCCCACACAACTGCACGCTCACTTCCACCTGGCAGATGGGGGAGAGAATCAGAAGAGTGAAACTGAGATGAGTCGAGATGAAAAAGAAAAGTTTATTACGTAAAGCAAAAGCCACGTGCACAAGCAAAGCAAAACAAGGAATTCATTCCCCACTCCCCATGGCAGGCAGGGGTTCAGCCATCCCCAGGACAGCAGACAAATACCATCACTCCAAACATCCCTCTCTTCCTTCCTCTTCCCCCAGGTTTATATGCTGAGCATGACGTCATGTGATATGGAATATCCCTTTGGTCATTGGGGTCAGCTGTCCTGGCTGTGTCCTCTCCCAGCTCCTTGTGCACCCCCACACTACTCACTGGTGGGGTGGGGTGAGGAGCAGAAAAGGCCTTGGCTCTGTGTAAGCACTGCTCAGCAGGAACAAAAACATCCCTGGGTTATCAGCACTGTCCTCAGCACAAATCCAAACACAGCGCCATATTAGATGCTATGAAGAAAATTAACTCTGTCCCAGCCAAAACTAGCACATCCTTCTAGCAAAGTTAAGGACTGGATGGTAATGAGAAATCCGAGGCAAATCTACAGTTCTATCAAACCTTATTCAGTCAGTTCAAGAAACTGTTAACTCCTGAGCTCCTAAATACATCTTAGAATGAAGGGGTTTTTCCCAAGTAACTTCAGCAGTCAGAGTTAGATGTCTAAGCTATCTACTTACTTTGGTCCCTTTGTAGCACTAGACAGACATAATGTGTCTGCTGGGCGATTCATCCCACTTATGTTATATATCTGTCTTAGACTGGGATGAATCACCCTCTGGAACTACCAGTCCCTCCTGTTTGATCTCTGAGGAAGTTTAAACAACTAGTTAAGAGGGGAACTTTTATAGACTGCAGCCATATGTGCCTTATCCTACTATTGCCAGCAATCCTTCCAGGTTGATATGGATTACAGTAACTGCAAAGATCTTTGTTTTCCCCTATTTTCTCACATCGTGTCCTTAGAAATAAACTACGGACCATGTGTGATAGGACTTGACAGCTCACCAGAAAGGAAATCAGCAGGCCTTGTTGGCATGTTTACTGAAAGACGTAAGAATTACCAGACAACTTAAGTAAAGCAGGATCTACCTCGTCTTACAGTTGATCCCAAATAATTTTCCCCTTCTGTCTTCTTGGAAGAAAATTATGATTCGAAAATCTGGAGAAAAAAGTCTCACATTAATTCCCTTTGTGCAGCAGTAATCAAACCTCCCATTTATGCCCTACCCGAGTGCTTGATCCTGTTCTGGACAAAGGTGACAAGTCTTCAATACAATTTCCACAGTCAGAGTTAGGATCTCACCTGGTTGTTGAGACTACCAACAAGATTTGGTGCCAATTAACAAGATTTGGTGCCAATTACAGTCATAGCTTTTATGCCATGAATACTTTTCTCCTTAGGTTCCCAGTCTTGTTTCAGTTACAGAGTTGATGTGCGATAAAAATTCTGGATCTGTACAGGTCTAGGCCATGTTTGAATCAAAGTTACTAGTGACATTTCCTACCCCTCAACTAAGCTTCAGTAAGTGTTGCCCCCAGCATCAATATGATTGCAATAAATGACTCAAATAAGTACCCTCAAGCACTAGCAACACAAAAAGCAGCTTCCTCTAAAAAAAAATCTAAAAATATTTCAGTTAAAGACAAATAAAATTTTAAAGGAATAATATCTAAATACCTTAATTTCAACTGTAACTCATGGTAGAACTTTACGAGCTGCTCAGCCTTCACTCAGAGTTAGCGTGTACTCCACTTGACATTAAGTTTATTAGGCTGTTTTCCAACTCCTCTGATTTTAGCCATTTAGCTTAAAACTGCATAGGGAAAGCTTTTCTCAGGCTTTACTTTAATAAAGGCAACCTGAGATTGGCCAAAGTCTTTTACAGACTTGCACCCTTTAGTCCTTTAGAGATAATGACAATGTCACTCTCATCTCCGTCCTTTAATATGCTTGTTTGACTTTTAATATGAAGCTCAATTAAGAAATGAGTGTGACTAAAACAGGCATAAGAAAATACCCTTAGCCTCCATCTATCCCCGAGATTTAAGTAGGAGAGAACACTAATTTAAAACTAGAAATTATTTATACATTTTCCATGGTTTCCTATTAATCAGCATCAGAATGAGAGCAATTTACAGAATTCCTGTGGCATCTATTAAACATTTTCTTCTAAGTAAGTAAATGAAAGAGATTTACTAATTCCGGTAGACACTTCATGAATTGATAATGGGTGAGAGATACTAAACACAGAGGGGGGTATTACATCTCTACAAAATGCAAAATACTCCTCAGATCGCCGCTATATTCATTTAATCCATTTTTGCATGTTTTAAGGCCCATCAGATTTTATAAATATTGATACAACATAGTGAAAGATGACTGTTTGCAAAGAAAGGGCAAGCATTACAGAGACTACAGCATGAGTACGTTGTCTGCACTGAAGTTAGAATCATAGAATCATAGAATCATTAAGGTTGGAAGAGACCTCAAGGATCATCCAGTCCAACCGTCCCCCCCCCACCTACTACCCACTAAACCATGTGCCTAAGTACCACATCCAACCTTTCTTTAAACACCCGCAGGGACGGGGACTCCACCACCTCCCTGGGCAACCTGTTCCAAATCTGTTAGATTTGGGTTGTTCTTTGATTTCACTGTGACTCTAAATCTGGCTGGAAAGGCCAGTTTCACTGAGTGCTCTGGGACAGGAGGGGGATGCCTTTTTTAGAAATAGGCATTCGAATAGCTCTTTCCTCTCTTTACAGGTTATATTAGTTTATGTTATCCAAATAAAATCTGTTAAGACAAGATTTAGAGCTGAGATTTAGAGTTTCTGAGGTGACAAGAAACACTGAGGAATGGATTGAAAGACAGTTTTCTAGTTTTTTGGACCAACACCATCAATGCTCAAAATTCCTGCTGGATCAATACAAACTTGTGACATAAAAGGTTCAGTTGATGAACTTGCTAATGTTTCTACTCCATCATATCCAGTGAAGCACCCACAGAACACACATCACAAGTGATCTGTGAATCATGGTGCTCGAATCATGCTCTGTCCTGTCTGTGCCTTTGATGTACTCTGGGGAATTCGACATTTTTCTTTTGTTTTTAGAGATGCACACTCAGTTTCTGATCTTACTTTGCTGACCTCCCTTTGCTCTCTGCTCCAGTTCTCATTTTGCCAGGAAGAAAAGTTCATCCGCTCTTATTGTGTTACCATTTGTATTGCTGTAGCATCCAAAAGAGCAGTCAGAGACAGAAACTGGTAATAAGAAACACGGTCATGAGTAGGTCAAGAGCAGTGACTCTGAGTGGGTCTGTGGTTGCCACTGTAATACAGATGATAAATAAGCCACGCTTTAATTGTAAAGACCCAATGGCAGGGAGGAGAAAAGGAGCCTGTATGTGGGTTTATAATTGAAGTAAGCACTATGCCAAGCACAAAGGCAATACCTGGCTGTATGATGGGACAGCAATGTTCACAGCATGTTCTTCAGAGACACAGATGAAACCCTTCTGATGAAACCCAAATATTGGGAAATGCTTACTTGAGCAACTTTGCAAACTGGCCTTCGAACATATAAACCAACCAATTCTGGGTTCTACCTAAACCTATAACACAGTTTCCACAGATTTTGATTTAGTTCCGAGTTCATTAGAAAATATGGCAGCATTTTCAGTTCTCCTGATTAGAAAAGCTGCTTTGAAATTAAACTTTATGTCTATTTGGGCCAATAGGTGACTTCAACACAGATGGAGATGAAAATTCAATTCCTGCAAAGATAGTGAGAGTGCAAAACAAATGTAATAAAAGAAACATCGACTTGCATTTTTACTAGAGGAAGGTGAGGATGTTATCGCTTCCAGCAGTGTCCCCAACTTTTCCTCCATCCCAGCTGACGGATAGCTGAGTTACTGGTGAGTCTGAACTGTCACAAGCTATAGAACGGTATTTCAACATAATCCAAAATCAGAGGAGGTTTTCCTGAAATTCCTGCTGCCTTCTGAAGCCACTCAGAAATGACTGAGCTGAGTTGCACAAAGGCTTAGAAGAATGGATGACTAGAGGGTTGCTTCCCATGATGCGTCTCTCTTCTTGTCAGATAGAACAGGACTCTCATATGGCTTTGTGGGAATGATCATGCAATGCTTTAGGCAAATGCTAGCTTTGGGGAAACAAACAAACCAACAAACAACCTCTTTCCCCTTTGCTTATAGCCTCCCAAACTTATTTAGCATTAACTGGCAAAAAATGGACTGAGTGTAAAATTCGGTTATACTTCATGGTTCTCTTATTTGTTTAATTCAGCTATGCAGTGCTGTGGTGCCAAAACATCATCCCAGCTTATGCATTATTTACTAGTTAATATTTCAAAACAGATGTCTCTCAATAATTTTTTTTTTCTCTTGCTTATCTGCCTGAGGGCCAAGTCCGAGGAACAGGACACCTCCTTGGTAATGTGCAGTAGACTCAAATCATGACATTGGGATCACTGAAACCCTGTCAGAGTTGGAACCTGGGACATTGAGAAATTTGTAGCAGCGTGTGTCTCTCCAAGTCAGTGTCCTAGTTCAGTTCTCTCATAGCTATGGCTTTTAATCATCCCTTTTAGCCCTGCACACCTACTGATTTCAAGGATTATATATCTCTTGAAGATCTGTTTGGTAGAAAGTCAAAGGGATCAAGGGATGGTCTGACTAGATCAGAAAAAAGAACATTCCCTGGAGGCAGGCAAGTACCCGTAAGCGCAGGCACAACTCTGTAATTAGCCAAGGGGAACATGTATTTAGACAGTGTATTTAACAGTGTATTTAGCACATATTGCTTCACCTCTGTCGTTTTTCAAGCTGGTGCTGAACAGTTCATAAAATATTGGGGTGGGGTATTCATGTTAATAATTTTCCTCCATGGTTCAGGTTGGAGATGAGGAGAAATTTCTTCTGGGAAAGGGTGGTCGGGCATTGGAACAGGTTGCCCAGGGAGGTGATGGAGTCACCGTCCCTGGGGGTGTTTAAGGAAAGATTAGATGTGGTACTGAAGGACATGGTTTAGTGGGTAATAGGTGGGGGGGACAGTTGGACTGGATGATCCTTGGGGTCTCTTCCAACCTTAATGATTCTATTCTATTCTATTCTATTCTATTCTAATTTTGTGTCGAGTTACTGATCTTTCCATGAGGTACGGGTGAGATTTGTGAACTAGCAACAACTTTCATAGCCAGAAATTTCACAAAGTTGAAATACGGCTAAGAACCCTGCTCACAATCTTCTCCCTACCACATAAATGACGTGTCTCTTAAGGCTTTGAAAACATATGGGCTGCAGGGAAACAATTCCCCAGCTGGCATGGGTTAATTCTCTGGAGCACTTTTATGTTCAGGATCAAAGACATGAATGGAGATGGCATTTCAGTGGGTCCAAAAAATACATTTGAGCTGTGCCTTCCGCTTGTTGATGGAGGACAGATCAATGAATTCTCGTAATCGGACTTCCTCTGCAGGTGGAAGCTTTACCCTCGGGTTTAATGAACTGTAAGAAGCACATAGGTAAGTCAGGACGCTGGAGTTGCCTATGACTACATCTAGACTTTCTGTTCAGATGTGAATTAAAATGGACAGATTTAGGGACTCTCTAAAAGGTTACAAGAGAGAATCTAAGTCTGGTCATTGGTAACTTGATTGCAGATATCGATTTTTCATGTATTTGTTCAAATCTGAAAGTTGATTTGAAGGGCAAGAAACCCAGAAGGATTTTCTTTGTATGCTTTTATTTATCTATTTTTATGGCATCACTTACCTTACGTTCTCATAATCTTCACAGAGAAAACGTTTTTCTGGCAGCCTTAAATGAGTGTACTAGGAGAAGGGTAAGTTTCTTCACCACAGGATCAACCTCCTAAACTCTCTCCTTTTATCTAAATGAAGCTTGAGATGAGATATTTTCATTTACATAAAATAATTTAATTTAAGCAAGGCTTTGTATTACCCATAGTAAAGAAATCTCCCAACCTGAGAAGGATGCAGCTCATGAGTGGGACAAAACAATTAGTCCTGCCACTATTACAAAGAATGGAACCCAGAGGGTTGGATCTGGACAGTGCCTTCACGAGAGCTCATGGTGTCCCTGGGAGAAAGAGGATGTATTGAGTGCCCGAAGGGAGTGTAGAAAGGATTACAGCATGATTTGCGTAGTAGCAGGAGGGAAGAGCTTATATTCTGGGTACTAGAAGAAGGAAAAGACAAGTATCTACTGAATAAAAGAGAAAGACGAAAATAAGGGGGAGGTAGTAAAGACAGTCTAGAAAAATACATACTTTAGGTTTTACTGCTTTGGGTACAGTAGAAAGCCTGAAGTGATTAATTCATGTGCCAGTAATCACAAAGCAGATAGGAAGCAAGGTTAGGAGTAATACCCTGCTGAGTCCATGGCCAGAGTGTAACCACAAAGCCATTCTGCTCACAGCTGTGCTCTGCATCTCACAATTTGCATACCTTCCCTGTAGATTTACTTGCCCCTGCAACACTTGGCAAAGCACGCGTTCTGAATTTCAGGAAATTTTGCAGAAGCGGCAAAACACAGCCATTTCAGAGCTTAATACCTAGCTGGAAACGGTGGGGGGAAAAAAAAAAATAAATAATAAAAAAGGAAAAAAAGTCAGGGTACCTCATCACTAATAGCAAATTATCTAATTATAAAGGAGTCAAGACCAAAGTTAACTAATTGTTCACAGATTTCTCATCCTTACCTCTGCCAGCCTCTAATATATGTGCACCCCTAGCAATTACCCGGCAGTTATCCACAACGTTCACAAAATTAAGCAAATTACAAATGGGTACACTATGGGCAGTGCATGCCAGGCTTGGCTCTCCAGTGAACCACATAATGCTCTACAGCATTTGGCTTCTCTCAGCAGGTACATTAGTTAGGGTGCATGAACCTAATCAGTTGGCGTGAATGCGCACCAGTAAGCATGCCTGG
This sequence comes from Psophia crepitans, assembly GCA_013399095.1. Lineage (NCBI taxonomy): Eukaryota > Metazoa > Chordata > Aves > Gruiformes > Psophiidae > Psophia > Psophia crepitans. The sequence continues at coordinate 23,461 of VWZZ01001197.1, forward strand.
AAGAGTGAAGACTTTTGACTTTCATGAGAGATGAGGAGAAAAAGAAACGCTGACTGCTCAGCTTTGGCTTCTCTCCTTTCCAGCAGCATCTATGCAAAATGTAATCCTGCCGTCGGTCCCATACAGAGCGATGAAATCTCCCTAGGCTTCTGTCTTTTGTCTCTATCATGCCTGTCCAGAGTAGGCAAAAATACCTAGAAGAGACCTGAAATAGAGTAAGGCAGTTACCAAGCATTTTCTGAAAGAACTGCTGAAACTTTAGAGGATGTTGTTGTCAGTTCCCAGTCAGCAACTGGGGACTGAACCAACTAGAGGGAAAAATTAACATAAGTATTGGAAAATAAAAAACACCCCAACTGAGAGAAGACTGAGATCATAGAATCATGTCTAACTTTCAAGTGCTGGATTTCAATATCCAGTCTCTGCTAAGAAAGTTCAGCCTGATCTGCCTCTGAAAACCACACTTGGTTTGTTCCTGAGCCAGCTATTAAAGAAGTCTCTAGGAAACCTGAGTGTCTAACCTTCTGATTTCTTTTGAGAGTTGTGTTGTTCTTACTTGGCTTTGTTAATGGGTCCTCTTGCCCTTCCTCTTGCCTTTCTTCTTTGCAGAAGGCCCAACACCACCACAGAGGGAGAAAAAAGATCAATCTCTGCCTCTAGCCTAGCTAAATGATCAACTGATACTATTTCTGACAACACCTCTGCCCTTACTACTTGGTCATGAGTGACCATACTTCCAACTTCACATACTAGAGAAGTCTTCAATTAGGGTGGTGTTTCACCCAACAGTGATGTATCTATTTATGTTGTATGAACATTGCCTCGTCTATCTCTGCCAAAATGATTTCATCTCCAGTAAGTACTGGCTTCTGCAAATGGCACAGCTGGAGGCAAAAAATGAAAGGTATTTGTATGCTTATGTCATCTGAAAAATATGGGATAATATATTGAGAAATTCCGAAAGACCAAGAAAACTTATTCAGCATATGCTGAATGTTTTTACAATATCATTCTGTAGCAATAAATACATTGACATTTTACCATCAACTAAAAATCAAACAGATATTAACATGAGATGTTGTCATCTCTGAAGCTCCCTAGGTCTGTTTCCCAGGAGAGCTCTGAATTGATTAGAGAACAGAAAGGTTGTTATTCCTTTCCTGTCAAGAAAGACATCGAGATCCTGGAGCACGTCCAGAGAAGGGCAGCGAAACTGGTGAAGGGTCTGGAGTACAAGTCTTATGAGGAGCAGCTGAGGGCACTGGGGTTGTTTAGTCTGGAGGCTCAGGGGAGACCTTATTGACCTCTACAACTACCTGAAAGGAAATTGTGGTGAGCTGGGGGTGGGCCTCTTCTCACAGATAACCAGCGACAGGATAAGGGGGAACGGCTACAAGTTGCGCCAGGGGAGGTTCAGGTTGGAGATGAGGAGAAATTTCTTCTCAGAAAGAGTGGTCGGGCACTGGAACAGGTTGTCCAGGGAGGTGGGGGAGTCACCGTCCCTGGGGGTGTTTAAAGTAAGGTTGCATGTGGTACTTAAGGACATGGTTTAGTGGGTAATAGGTGTGTGTGGGGAGGGGTCGGTTAGACTAGATGATCCTTGAGGTCTCTTCCAAGCTTAATGATTCTATGATTCTATGATTTTATTCTATGATTCCTCTCTGAGGATAGATAATTCGGTCACTCTGAACACTGAGACATCTCTGGCTGGAGTTCAAAGGGAACTGTATAGATTGTCAGTATCTAAAGAATGTAAAGATTACACTCAGAACTTGCACCTGATTTGATGCAAAAACTGGAAGAAAGTTTGTGTAAGAAACCCTCATAACTGCTAGGTAGAGTCCGTGTCATCCATCTGTTTTTTTCTATCTTCAAGTTGGGTGTTTACTGTTAGCTTGTCAACCAGAATCCTTCTACGGTCAATAGAGATGAATAAGCACCTACAGAGAGTGAATCATCCTATCTATCTTAGGAAGGGATGAATCATCCACTAGAAGTGCATTTCTTTCTCCATCTTGAGTTTCAGCTCTGAAAGAAGTGTGAGCAACTGCAAGAAGTGTTCGGGTTTTTCCAACTGCGTAAAATGCCATAATAAAAAATATTACCTCTCCTTGCAAACTTTGTCTTGCTTGTATCTTGAAACCATCATGACAGCAACAATAATGTTATCTGTAGAGAAAGTTCAGCTTAGCCTAGAGACTTATTTTCCTGGTAGATGAAGTTCAGTCACATGACTCCCATGCAAACTGTTTACAAACTTTTGTCAAAATTTACACATATTTTTCCAAAGGCTGTGAAGGATGCTTTGAACACTTCTAAGTGTTTTTCAGTTTTTTCAAATGTTTATCTGATCAGGAGATATGTAGTCCTCTTTCTTTGAAAGTTTTCTAGGGTACATTAACACTTCCTTATCAAGCTTTGCATACAATTGCCAATTCAATCAGATAAAAAAGAAACTGTTTTGAAATTCCTTTGCTTTGTTGTTTTGTTCCTTGCCCCACAAAATGGAAATTGTTTTCTGGCCAGTTCTGTGTAAATAGTATAAGAAATTCAGCTCTATTGAAACATTCTGTAGGGAAAGAATTTGTCAAAGAATAAATATTATGTCCAGACATCCTTTAATTCATTATCAACTCTTTCAAAGAAAAGTGGGAGAAAAACGAAAGGATATGTTTCTAGCTGAATTAATATAAAAGTTCTCCTCAACATGTTGAGCATACATGGTCTAATTAAGTCAAATACTCTAAAGGGAAAATATATTTTCTATTCCAGAAGTAGAACTGTTCTAAATTTGCTCTACACTGTAACTCAAATCAGATGATTGTTGTTCCTGGCCATAAAACACATGAATCTTGAAAATGGTCTCATGAAATTTCTAGCCGAAGACTCTAAATCCTAAAGGCCTTGACACCTAAATAAGGCTTCAGTAAGAAAAAACAAGTCTTCAAATCCTTAATCTGCCTAAATGGGAATGTTTGGGGAATATTGGGGAAACATCTAATTTACTCAATCAGAGTGAAATGATTGAAAACCTCAGATTGTGGATTGATTTTTTAATTGTTTTTGCTATTTATTGAAATTGTCCCTAAATAATGTTGGCATGCATGAGCATAATAGAGACTGACATATGCCTGCTTTCTTCTTCTGTGTGACCACGTTTTCCAGTGCGGATTGAACTTTCTGTACATCTGCCTGTGGTAATCAGTTGACCAGAAACCATAGGTCAGCCATTATTGTGAATGGCCAGGAAGGCATATTAGATTAGAACAAATATGAAAATCCCAGCATAAGTCGAATGATCAAAGTTGAAGATCTGTTAACCACATCCAGAGGAACAACTGCACCACACAAGTGCAAGGCAATTCACTATAAAGTTATGAACCTGGTTTTTTAGCTTATTTTTTCTACCATTAGATAAAAAGGAAGACAGTGTGCGCTACTACTATAGCTGAGTTCTTTTAGACTCGTTAATGAAAAGCAAGACAACGTTCAGCTGGTGAAAAGTGACATATTTCAACTGGCTCCATGGATGTCATGTCAGCATGTACCAGCTGAAATTCTGGCATAACCAACAGAGATATTAAGATATGGCCTGTTCTTTCACGACAGAAGTCAGGATGCCAATCCAATGAAAAACTACGGAACAGCCATTAAAAAGCATTTTAGTACTTTGGAAACCAAGAGACCACATTAAAAAGTTTAAGTGGACTAATTACTTGAATTACATTACATTACAAACCTAAGCTGGGTTTTTACAGCCCTGTATTTCAGTCCTTGCTGTTTCTTGCTAATGAAGTTAGCTATAAAATAAACAGGATGATGCTCTGGTTTTTACTGACCTGCCAAACATAAAGACTTTTTACGGCTCAGAGCAGGGGCAGAATGCAGGGGATGAAGACTGAGTTAACAAGCTCTGTGAACACTCGTGTTCTCCAAGCTGTAGGGAGAAGCAATATTTGTCCATACCACAAAATCTTGGCTGAACACATTTTTACTGAACACAGTAAAAACATCCATTCCCCAATCCAGTACGGTGGGACAGAGCCCTGGAGGAAAAGGGGCCCAAGAAAGCTGGTTATTATTCAAAGATCACCTCCTCCAAGCTCAGGAGCAATGAATCTCAACCAAGAGGAAGTCAGGCAAAAACACCAGGAGGCCTGCATGGATGAACAAGGAGCTCTTGGACAAATTCAAACACAAAAATGAAGCCTACAGAGGGTAGAGCAAGGGCAGGTGGACTGGGAGGAATATGGAGAAATTGTCGGAGCAGCCAGGGATCAGGTTAGAACAGAATTGAATCTGGCCAGGGACATCAAGGACAACAAGAAAAGCTTCTGTAGGTATGTCAGCAATAAAAAGACTATGGAAAATGTGGGCCCCCTCCAGAATGATACAGAAGACCTGGTTACCCAAGATATGAAGAAGGATGAGGTACTCAATGATTTTTTTGCCTCAGTCTTCACCAACAACTGCTCTAGCCACACAGCCCAAGTCACAGAAAACAAAGGCAGGGACTGGGAGAATGATGAACTGCCTACTGTAGGAGATCAGGTCCAAGACCATCTAAGGAACCTGAAGGTGCACAGGTCCATGGGATCTGATGGGATGCATCTGCAGGTCATGAGCGAGCTGGCGGATGAAGTTGATAAGTGACTGTCCATTATATTTGCAAAGTCATGGCAGTCCAGTTAGGTTCCCACTGACTGGAAAAGGAGAAAGAGAAGACACAGAAGGAAAGAGAAGAAGAAGATACAGGCTGGTCAGTCTCACCTCTGCGTCTGGCAAGATCATGGAGGAGATCCTCCTGGAAATTATGCTCAGGGACGTGGAAAATAAAGAGGAGTTTGGTGTAAGCCAATGTGGCTTCACTGTGGGCCAATCATGCCTGACAAATTTCGTGGCCTTCTATGATGGGACATGGACCTGTTGGAGTGAGTCCAGAGGAGGGCTGTGAAGATGGTCAGTGAGTTGGAGCACCTCTCCTATGAAGACAGACTGAGAGAGTTGGGATTGTTCAGCCTGGAGAAGAGAAGGCTTCAGGGAAATCCAAAGTTTATCCACTTGGCTTAGGAACAAATAAATCCTCTAGTGTTGTATAAAAGACTTCAGATTTTACTCTGATGAGGAAAGGAAATGTTACTAGTCCTTTCATGGAGCAGTAGAACTAAGGTTCAGAGAGGCCAAACACTCTTTAGAACTTGCTGTCAGTCTTTGAATTCAATGGAAAAAGCTCTTGATGCAGTCACCCAAGACATTGGCAGACAGAAATTTCTGACCCTGTACACTTTGTGTTCACCATGCTTAGAAATTTTGTATGTAGTGGGGTGTTTCTTCTTTACATATAAATGTTGCCGGACCCATTTCGGAAACATTTGTTTCCAACAACAAAATGTTAAATTAGATGTAGCACTAAGGTTCAGAGTATTTGGTTTTGTTCTGTCATTGATGTCCTACTATTTCATTAAGCCAATATCAGATCAGTGGTATAGAAGAAATTGAGAGAATGTCACAAGAGAAACAGTAACCGAAAGAGCTTTGCCTGGAGAAAGAAATGAAATTATAAAGCAGTAATAATTGTTCATCTTCCAGTAAATTATGGGAATCAAGAACATTCACTCTTGAATTTATTGTCAACTCAGAGGGAAGATCTAAATTGTTTATTAAAAATACAGAAAGAAAGAGAAATTTTATTACACATTCTCTCTGAATAGGTGATTTAAGTTTCAGATGGTATCCAGGAGTTTATGCACCTTGCAGTATTTGTGAAAGATAATTTGCTCAAGACATACTATTTGCAGGGTGCAAAGCAAAGCAATAGAGTGTCTCTTGTAGTAAATTACAGGAATGATATGCAGAAATTATCACAGAGTTTAATACATGTATAGCTGTAAAAATACATGCAAGTGTTCATTTTTCTTTCCTGGACTTCAATGCATAGCATACACCAAGCTAGTCATGTTCTGGTGTTCATTATCTTCAGACAGTTTATTTAGTACAAATGCAGAAAGTTAAAGTAACTCCAAAACTGCTCATCCCCCTCAAAAAAAAAAAATAAAAATGGTGGTTTATGTTGTATATTCACCAAGGAAATCAACGTTACCTGGATCAATAAAGTTGAGAAACAGGGAGCTGCGTGACATTAGGCTTTCCTATGTGTTCACCACCTCCAGTAAGAGGTGGTCTTTGTCTTTGTTGGATTGTTATGTATTATGTCATCTTGAAACACAGAATCATAGAATATCCCGAGTTGGACTCTTTGGGATCGTCAAGTCCAACTCCTGGCCCCACACAGGACCAGCCCCATCACAGCAGATGACCAAGAGCATTGGCCAGACGCTGTTTGAACTCAGCCCAGCTCGGGGCGGTGACCACTCCCTGGGGAGCCTGTTACTTACATTGTACTTCGCAGCTGTCTTGCCGAACAGATAGCAATGTGACTACATGCCTCTTTGCCTACTGATCATGTCGGGGTTGGATTAGAAGGAGGTGTCTTTGGAAATGTGTTTGCCAATTATATAGATAAGATATGCCTAAAGAAATATGTGTGACAATATTGATCGCTGTAAATATCATAGCAGAGAAAAGAAGTGGTTAAGGACTGTCTTCTTGGGTTAAATGCCATTGTATATCCCATGGTGAATTCACACTCCACCAGTATTCAACTGGGATGTGAGAGGGCTATGCATACTTCGGGTCTCTCTTCTAAATTCCTGTAAGTACAAAGCTCCCAGACTCTGTGTTTTGGCCTCAGGGCTGAATAAGCCTATCCAGCCATACTAGAGCTCTGTCTTGCCATAGTTTTCAGCTGAGAGAAACTGATGTTCTTGTATTGCCTTCAAAATTGCTGAGACCCTAAAAGCAATGACATCCACAAACATTTTCCTAGCATTAACTTACCAGAAAGGATGGCTGTGAGGATGCCATCCTTGGAAGCACCATGTTCATGAGTAGATCATTTCAGGACTGGCAAGATGCAGCCTGTTTGAAAAGAGAGTTCAGTTAAACACATAGAGGTTTAGAAGCTTAAGTTCAATATATAATTTTTTGCAATTATTTCTTCTCCCCCCCCCAGGAAAACACCTACTACTTAAACTCAGATAAGCAGCCCAACAACTCTTATGATGTGTCTGAACAGACACTTCAGAGGAATGTGGAAGTGAAATAAATGCACACAGTGAAAGCATTTGCCCTGCAGGAAAAAAAATGTAAGAGTTGGATGAAACATAAGCTTCAAGGTTTTGGAGCTGATGAGGTTTTTTCTAAATATTTACTACTTAAGCACTGATTATTCTTTTCAAGCATTTCAATGTTAATCCATTATTAAACGAGTTAAAGATGCTCTGAAAAATTCAGACTTTGTAACTGCCAAAATAAGACTCTCAGAAAGTGTTTTTAGAAGGAAGGAATCTAATTAGTTCATTGGTTAATGAAGTAAATCGAAGTAGATTGGCTATGGAACCAATCTCATTCATTGCTTTCACTAACTCCTAAAACAGGGTGGGATGTTTCTCTTCATAGCCTGGTTATTGTCCCCCTACAAAGCAAAAGGAAAAATGTAATTAGCATCTGGGATAATTGGTGACATATTTTGTGACATGCTGCCCTGGCAGATACATTATGATATAGTATGATGCTGCACTATCACACATGTGATGTGACATAGCCCTTCATGATATAAAGAAGAAAAGGAGGAAACACTCCATTTTTCATTCATCTCCAGTTTGTGCTGGTTTTGGCTGAGACAGAGTTAATTTTCTCTGTAGTATCTAGTATGGGGCTGTGTTTGCATTTGTGCTGAAAACAGTGTTGATAAACCAGGGATGTTTTCATTCCTGCTGAGCAGTGCTTACACAGAGCCAAGGCCTTTTCTGCTCCTCACCCCACCCCACCAGCGGGTAGGGGGGGGGGGCACAAGGAATCGGGAAGGGACACAGCCGGGACAGGTGACCCCAACTGACCAAAGGGATATTCCACATGATAAAACGTCATGCTCCATATATAACTGGGGAACCTGGCTGGGAGGCAGTATCACAGCTCAGGAACTGGCTGAGATTGGCTTCTGGTGATAAGAAATTGTGCTGTGCGTTGCTTGTTTTGTATATTCTTCTATTATTATGAAGATTAGTAGTAGTAGTAGTGCCAACAGCATTGGCTTCTTCCTTTTCTGTCCTGTTAAATTGTCTTTATCTCAACCCACAAGTTTTACTTTGTTTTGTTTTTTTTTTTTTCTTTTCGATTCTCTCCCCCATCCCACGGGGGGTAGTGGGTGAATGGCTGTGTGGCTGGTTTAGCTGCCATCCAGGTTAAACCATGACATAGATATAAAAGGTTGTTGGAAACACCATGCTACAATTATGTTTGTTTTTCTGTATCTATGCTAAACTGGTTTCTCAGTATGGATACAGTACTGACTGCTGTTCTACACTGCTGATAAATAAGAATCTGAACCAATCTGCAGGCTGAATGTTTTTCTCATCTAAGCAGGATGAAAGATACAATAATTCAATTAAGTCCAAATGAGGATTTGCTTAAACAGGCCCTTAATTCAGTCAATGATCTTCCATCCCAGGAACCTGAACAGTCCACCTACCTCCCAGGCACGAGTCACATGTACAGTATTATAAATCTCTCATACATAAGCTTGTGGAAAAGTTGTATAAGCTGCTACCATTAATTTTATCTTTCAGCTGAACTGGGGTATGGAAAAAGGGCATAAAGATTTGGCCAGAACCAGCTGCTAACTAGCACCGCACGTATCTCTGCACAGATGGCAGGGGAAGCCCAAGACGATTGATATGGTAGCAACCACATCACTGCCTTGTGGGCTTCTGAATACAGCAACAATAGTCAGCTGTTGCACAGCCCAGTGTAAACACAACACTTAAGAACCTTTTATCCTTTTTTTTAGCAATAGATGCTTCCCAAATGCTTGGAACAAAATCCCGTTAACATGTTTGCTGCTTGGGAGTGAACCTTTATATCACAAGGTTGGAGTCTGGATCTGTGGGTAGGATATTAGTGGATAAATGTTTTTTACATAAATGATATACACAGTGTAAATTTTCATAGAATCTTTAAGGTTGGAAAAAACCTCTAGGATCATCAAGTCCAAAAACTGAGTTTTGCAGCCTGGTTTCCACAAGATTAATCAGATTTAAGTAGTACTGCAGCGTTGCTTTTAAGTGAAAGGCCAAAGAAAGGGAGCATCTATCTTATCAGGATATTGACTTTCTGGCAATATTGTGCTACTTTCTGGGGATGTAATAACACAACGTAGTGTTTGCATAGCAACAAGGTAAAGGTTTCTTTTTTAAATGTATGGTTCTGCCCTGAAAAGGAAAACCTAACACCATGGCAACACATAGTGATTCCTCCATCAAATATACTTACAAAAAGTGCTTTGCTAGATTTAGGCATCATTATTAAAAAGAAGACAGATATTAACAAGCTTGTTTCCAGTTTATTTATATATATATATATTCACAAGCATTATTACCTCCACCTTATTTATTAGCTAAGTATTTATATCTTCACAGACTCCTACAATATTCTTCGTGCTAACCCTCCTGCTCTTTTACCATCTGTCACTTCAGCTGCAACAGTAAAACTGATTTATATTTTTTTTTAGCCTGCTAAAGTACTGCTAAAAGCAGGCAAGTTCCACCCATCTGAGCTTTTAGTTAAAAAGCATGTGCAAGGTTTTATGAGCACATCTAAGAATAAGGTAGACAATATGTGCACATCTGCACAAGGAAGAGCCGCTCCTCCACTGGTTCAGTAAGTGCTTCGCCTTCCCACACAATCTGTATGCTGTGCACCAGTTTGTGAAATGGAGATAAGAACGGCTGAGGAAAACCAACTTTTTCAAAAGCCTGAATCTCCCTCCAAGTGACTGACTTCAGAAGCTAGCAAGACAAGTGTTTGTCAGACCACAAAAAAAAAATCAACAACCACTAAACCAAAAAACCAAACCCCAAATGACAAAAAAAAACACAAAAAAAACCACAACAAAAACAACCCCCCAAAAAACCCACCAAACCAAAACTACAAATAAACAAAAAGCAAAAAAACCCTCAGCTGACCTTTTTCCTTTTTTTTTTAAATAGATGAAAAAAATTAAAATCACCTTATTTAGTTAAACGGCAAATTACTTTCACATTCAACCAAAAAATGAGGTTTTTTCTGTTATTTAGCATGCATTTCTTCTCTATTGCATGTGTGAGGAGGTGCTTGGACCTCTTTATTTATTGGCTGGCTGATTTTGTCTGCTGTGCTCTCCCTTTGAATGTCACTGGTTGGATTTCATTGATTTTACATTCTGGTCAGCTGCGATGGGACATCGTAGAAACAAAGGTTTCAGTGGTGACATCTCTAACTCTTCAAAAATGTGATTTCCCTCCAAATGATTTCCACAGTCTGCAGGTCGGAGCCTTCATGACGACGGCAGGTCAGTCTCCATTCAGGCTTTCACAATGATTTCACAATCAGTTCCAGCTTCACAGTGGATGCTGCAATCAGATCCATGGCGCCTGCTGAATTTTGATCATTTTAACCAACAAGTGATTAGGAACCAAAAACCAAGGAGTGCAAATAAGAGGTCATTGAAAAATGCCCCTACTTATGACAGCATTTCCAAGCCTTTCAAGAGGTAGCATTGTGGTACTTAACCTTCCTTTGCCTCCTTCTCCCTTCTCTGCCAGTCTCAGCTCTGAATCACTGACAAGGCAGAGAAGGGAAAACAGAAATAAGAAAAGAGGGCACTTAAATCCACCACCAAACCGTCATTGTTTAACAGATACACTCTAAAGGTAACAGTGAGCCAATGTGAGCTTGTTTAGTCCATGGTAGGACTTTATGTTAAGATGCGTCTTCCTGCCTTTACCTGGCATTCACAGAATCATAGAATGGTTTGGGTTGGAAGGGACCTCAAAGATCATCTGGTTCCAACCCCCCTGCCATGGGCAGGGATGCCACCCACTAGATCAGATTGGCCAAGGCCCCATCCAACCTGGCCTTGAACACTTCCAGGGAGGGGGCAACCACAACTTCTCTGGGCAAGCTGTGCCAGGGCCTCACCACCCTCACAGGGAAGAATTTCTTCCGAATGTCTAATCTATATCTCCCCTCTTTTAGTTTAAAATCATTACCCCTCGTCCTGTCATTATCTACCCAAGTAAAGAGTCCCTCTCCATCTTTTTTATAAGACCCCTTTAAGTATTGGAAGTATGAGGTCTGCCCGGAGCCTTTTCTTCTCCAGGCTGAACATCCCCAGCTGTCTCAGCTTTTCTTCATAAGAGAGGTGCTCCAGCCCTCTGATCATCTTTGTGGCCTACTCTAAACTCTCTCTAACAGGTCCACAACTGCAGATTGCCTGCACAGCCAGTTTCTGAAATTGGCAGAGGTGTGAGAAGTTAACACACCATTAAAAATGTTGATTATGAATTTGAGCCCTTGTTCTATTTCTATCCCATTCTGCCATCTCCCAGCTAACCTCGCGTGCTTCCTTAGTGAACACCACCTCCTGCACTGGTAAACACTGATGGAAAATGCTGGCATTTGGCGTGATTGCAAGTGGCACTTGATACTGCCACAGAATTTCATGTGTCAGGCTCCCTGAAAACTGCACAATTATTCTCTGATCATTTTTTGACAATTTTCTTCTAATGTCAGAGGGTGACTTTTGGAGTGGACTTAGTCCTCTGACTCTTGGCACGTATGCGCGCACTGCCCCGTTCATGCACTTTTGTGACAGTGACAGTCTGGTAAAGAATGGGCTTTTTTACACACCCATTGGAAGAACTTCCTCTAAAACTATTAAAGGAAAACCTGCTCCAATTCTGAACGTGTTTTAAAAATATTTTTAAAGTACAACCTTTCCCCCTAGAAAATTGAATTTCTGTTGAAGCTAAGCAAGCCACGCAGGAAACGGCATAAGAAATTATAATAAATAAGTTTTCTTTTTAATATAATCCATTTAGAAAGATTTTTTTATGGAGCATTTATACAGCTGCTTAAGGCAATCGTTATTCTGGTAGGTATAGCTATAAAACACATATGTGTTGAAAGCAAAAGGACAGAATTATCTCTAATAATGAGTAGATTAATCGGCAGTTTCAGCCCTCATACACGCATATCATCAATGCTTCCAGCCAAGACCGAGCAGACACCACCTCCAATTAAATATAATTGATCAAACCTTAACAGTGATGAAGTTTGGAGTCTTATACTCAGCTATTGTAAAGAACTTTGAAAGGTCAGAAGAAAATTGATCTCCATATGAACTTGTGAAGCAGGAGGCAATTCCACAGCTTTAACCCAAGCTGCATTAACATTTGAATGCAGTTGTTGCAAACATGCAATTGTACAGAATTCACGAATTTCTGTAAAATGAAATATTTGCCAGATTTCTAGAGGGAATATTTCCATGGGGACCAGAATAAAACACTGTTTAATATAACACCTGGCCTTTTACTGCAACTGCATATTCCATACTTTTGTCATTTTTAATCATGGAGTTTTTCCTTCACTGAAGTTTTCACTCATCTAAAAGAAAAAAGGAGCATGGGAGTTATAAAGAGGATTTAGCTGGTATTGTGGGTCTTGGTTGGAAAATATAATTCAGAGATTTTTTTAGGAGAAACCACTACTGCAGAAAGATTTTTATTCTGTGATGCACTGCTTCCTTTCCCTCCCTCTATCTTTAGGTATGAGCTATCTTCCTCTCCTCCACTGCACTTTAGAAAAACAGGACAGTTTTACCTACTCTAAATGGTGCCTGTCATCTTGGAGTATGTTCACTGACCTCTTGGCCTTGCCAACCGATAACTCTTCTGAGATGGCAAATGCCCCCATTTGCCGCTGACCTGAGTAGTCTGGAGAGAAGCAAACATAAGAAGATACCTTGAGCAGGAAAAGCTGACATTACAAGTAAAATTATAACATAACCTCACATGTATATAATACAGATAATTATAGTCGACCTAGTCATCCCAAGTTCATTTTACAAAGCAAAGGAGAGAAATACACCCTTTCAGGGTGCAATTCAGCCGCACTTCTCGGCACATCGACTTTAAAACAGAATACATTGCTTCTCGTTGCACCTCAGCTGTAACAATTAGATGTCTCTGACCAAAAAGGGAATGAGATTCCAGCTCACGTGTGGAATTCCACATTTAATAGGATGGAAGAGGAAAGAGGAGAGAGGAAAGGACGGAGGAATGGGCAGAAAGCACTTTGCAGCAGCGCAGGGTGGAGTGATGGCCTTACAAAGTTTGCTCCATAAAGGACTCCTGTTGCGCTACAGTAAATGAAATGGGAGATTTTTAAAAGGGCGAAGAAAGAGTGAAAGGATGTGAGGTGGCTCACCCCACTGCTTTAACCTGTGCCGCTTCAGTCAGATGAATCCCCTGTAGGGATCGGTGGCTGCAGCCAGCCCCTGGAACAGGGGTGGACCAGGAAGGTCTCTGTGCAGTGCTCCAGAAGTGTAGTGCTGGCCTACACCAAAAGAATACCCTTAATGCTAGCTCCCTCATACCAGTTCCGCAGTAATAACCCTGACTTATTTAAATAATGACAGAAGAATCAGGACTCTGATTTATTATGAGAAGCGAGTGCTGAAACTATGAGTACACCAGTATCAGGAGTTGGCACAAGCCCTGGGAGATGCAGACCAGCTTTCATATAGATCTGTGTGCCGTACCCAAAGGTGAACAAAATGTTAACTAACACTGGACAGAATGGATATATTTCTACCTAAAACTAATACCTGGTCCACCACAGCATTTGAGTTTCCATTCAAGAGATGCTGTGGATTTTCTCAGGCACATCAATGTATTTTTCCTTCTCTTTCTCTCCCACACAATACAGAAGGTGAATTCTTATTCATGGTTAATTTATTGGACCTCGTTACCATTCTGCTTTGATATGATTAATTACCTCCTTAAATCTTTTCTTCTTTTTACATTATCAGTTGCCCATTTTCAAAATACAGTATTGTACCTGTCTGGGTGCCAGTGCCTCCCAGAGCTGCATGCAGTGCTCTGTGGCAGTCCTGATTAATGCAAGTGTGATAGTTACTTTCACTATTGCCATCTAGCAGCGGAGTATATCTATATGAATGTATATCTATAAATATGCTAGTGGGTGCTAATAAAACTTCATGAGTCCTTTGGAAAAAAAAGGAAAACAAAGCAAACCCATGCTGTTCTTTCAAAGCATATGCAGATATAAAATGTCTGCATTTCTCCACTGATTTCACATGCTACTCCCATCCAAAATCGGTGACTAAGTGGGGTGTAATCTGCCTGATGCTCTGTAAATAAGCAGAGCACCTCTGTTCTCTCTGTCTCTGCTACCAGGTTATTCACTTCAGCTCTGCCATGGTCTGTCTTTTAATTTCCAAACAAACAAGGTCACCAAAGCCAGCAGCTGGTAGTTAACTCAGTGTAATAAGGTTTTGATGGCTTTCCTAGAGAAGGGCCTATACAGGGAGACAAGTACATTATACTTTTGAGTGAAAGCACAAGACTTATCTCAAGGTCTTCCTTAAAAGTATTTGTCTTTAGAGATAGGAATACCAAGTAATGATTAAGTAAATAATGAGACCTTAACTTCACACATAGCAATAAACAAGTAGTCACCATGAGGGGTTACTGAGAAGTAGTGAATTTTATATTTTTTAATAGAGAGGTTGACATGTTTATTTATTCTGGCATAAAATATTGCAGAATAATGCCTTGCTCGGTCACTGTAATTAAAAGTAAAGGTACCTTATTCTGCAGGAGTGACAGGGAAGGCATTCTCCCTACCTACATCTGACGCCACGCAAGGTCTTATCTTGTAACAATCGCCATACGCCAAGAGTTGTTACTGAAGAAAATACTGTTCAGTATCTTTATCGCTGATCAGAATGAAAGCACTGGATGCACTCACAACAAATTTATAGATTATATTCATTAGGGGGAACAACTGACTCACCCAACAAGGTTTGAATCATGAAGGATCTTGTAAAATTTGAGAATTAGGCCACCAGAAATTTCCTGAGATTCGGAAAAGAGAAATACACAGCTCTACACCTGGGTGTGACAACCACAGTGTGGTTTAACCACAGTAGATGGCTAAAGAGAAGAGAAGGCTCCAAGGAGAAAAGAAGACTCCAGGGAGACCTAATTGCAGCCTACCAGTACCTAAAGGGGGCCTACAGGGAAGCTGGAGAGGGGCTGTTTACAAGGGCAGGGAGTGACAAGACAAGGGGTAATGGGTTTAAACTAAAAGAGGAGAGATTTAGATTGGACATTAGGAAGAAATTCTTCCCTGTGAGGGTGGTAAGGCCCTGGAACAGGTTGCCCAGAGAAGCTGTAGATGCCCCATCCCTGGAAGTGTTCAAGGCCAGGTTGAATGGGGTTTTGGGCAATCTGGTCTAGTGTAGGGTGTCCCTGCCCATGGCAGGGGGGTTGGAACTAGGTGATCTTTGAGGTCCCTTCCAACTCTAACCGTTCTGTGATTCTGTGAAACCCCACACAACCGCTAATTCACTCCTATCCAGTGGGATGAGGAAGAGTATCAGGAAGGTCAAAATAAGAAAGCTCGAGGGTTGAGGTAAAGACAGTTTAACTGGTAAAACAAAAGCTGTGTGTACAAGCAAAGCAAAATGAGGAATTCATTCACTGCTTCCCATGGACAGGCAGTTGTTTAGCCATCCCCAGGACAGCAGGGCTCCATCGTGTAACTTCCATGCTGAACATCCCCCCTTTCTTCTACTTCCCTCAGCTTTATATGCTGTTGCATCATATGGTACGGAATATCTTTTGGTCAGTTGGGCCAGCTGTTCCAGCTGTTTCCTCTTCCTGTGCACCCCCAGCCTACGCACTGGCAGGGCAGCATGACAAGCAGAAAAGGCCCTGATGCTGTGTAGAACTGCTCAACAATAACTAAAACATCTCTGTGTTATGAACACTGTTTTCATCACAGCTCCAAAGCATAACCCCATACCAGCTACTATAAAGAAAATCAACTCTACCCCAGCCAAAATCATTACACCCATGCCTCCAAACAGGCTGAAAATCAACTGCAGAGAAATGTCTGGTGGTTACAGCACACATGAGGTTGACTGCAAGCCAAGAGTGTGCTCTTATTCTGATGACATGAAAACACATACTGGGGCATGTTGGGAGGCTTTCTGGGCAGCCTGTAAGGTTGACATTGGACATCAGGAAAGCAAAATCTCTTCACTAGGAGGAAAGGCAATGCTGAAACAGGTTGCCAGATGCACAGTGAAATCTGCACCCTCAGACGTTTTCAGGACTTATCTGGACCATGCCACTGTGCACACATTTAGCCCTGGCTACAGTCCTGTGTTAAACATGAATAGGGATATCCAGAGGTTCCTTCTAAGCAAAGGATTCATTCTGTAACCTGAATTTCTGAGCCTCAGTGATTCTGCTCAGTGCTGTGATCTATAGGAGAATAGCATCAATGTTGACAGGAGGTGACTTTAATTGACTATTCCGCTGTTTCATTTCATTCAGCGCAAACCTTCTGCTGTTAAACCACTGTCTTTTGGATTATTTGGATCCCAGTTTAGTTCCCAGAACAAAGCAAATTGTTTCATTGGAGGACAGGATACAATATAACTGATTGGAGGCAGTTAGTGTCCTTTATCTACATGTTGCAAGGAGAGTCATACAGCGTTTCCTTAAGTCTTACTGTGAGCATTTGAATAGGTGCACCTTCATTAGTGGTGGGAGGTTTTTCTGCTCCTACAGAGCAGCTTGGGAGTCCCAGCAGTGGAAGAATGTTTACTGCTACCCATGCATTTCCAGGGAAAAAAGCAGTTTCTCTGCATGTAGCCTATGATATCAGGCATTCCTTGGGCTGAGGTGGGAGCCTACCTGAACTGGGGTTTCCAGAAGGGTCATTGCAATTTAACGAAGACAAGATCCTTCCACACAGCAGACTTTGTTTGCCAATTCTTTATGAATTTCCAAATAAGAAGCCAGATTCCCAAGTAAGGTACATTTGAGAGCAGCTATGGACTTAATCCACCATATAGAAGAGCTTGATGTTCTATTGTTTCTTCTCCTATGGTGGCAGTAATATTCTTTGGTAAAAGAGTTGAGAGTGTAGAACCTTTCCCAGCACTGATGACTCACAATAGCTCAATGTATCAAATGAAGATATGTTTGCTCATTTTAAAACAGGGAAACCAAGGCACGTGTAGGTGAAAAGCGAGCAAGAGGTGTTCCTCACGGGTACTGTCCTATAGTAGAGCTAAGGTAGAATCATTACAATTTAAGGTAATTAGACATTTTTTAATTTATCACCATGGAAAATTTGGAGGGTTCGTGTCAGCAGACATGAAAAAGACCCCAGCAAAAGTATATCAAGATTGAAATACACACTGTTGCAAGTCACACAGTACTCACTACAGAAAATCAAAAGTTTAGACCTCAAAAAGGAATGGTTCTATTTTATAGTTAAAATTTAAACCAGTTTTACAATTTGTTTCTAACAGCTTGCTAAAAGCAGGATATCATGATATCCAGGCACAACATCTGAGGAAAGAATCATAGACCATTCTATTTCTACCTTATTTGATCTATTTAACGTATTCATTTTCTAATGATCACGTAGCCACTGGTTTGTACACCTGGGTTTAGTTTCTATTGGTTACAGAAATCAAACATAAATCAACACTAAGCATCATATTACCATGGTTTTAGTGTTATTACAGAGTTACTCTGCACTTTGCTACTACGAAGATTAACCACAGCAAACTACTCAGACCACTTAAATAACAGGATTTCGTATCATTTTAACCAACAAACAAGGTTTCTATGGTGTTTGATAACACTGTACGTATAATACAATACACACCTGAATCTTTCCTGCTTGCGTTGCTGCAAAATTTGAAGGCAACTGCACCATGAAAACCTGTGTTCTTGCCAGTTCCTTTCCTACCATTGTAACATACACTTCAGAAACACCAGACAGGGTTTGTTTATAAAGGTGTATTATTATTATTTCATGTTTCCCAGAGTTTATTTCACCTGGTGTTTCCATTCTGTGGACAATTGTGGGAAAAAAAAATCGAGTGTTTTGAGCTGATTTGGACTGATGGAAGCCAGCAAGACAAGGAGACCTTTCTAGAGGACATCCTGGTTTTCAGATCAGTCTGCCAATGGGAGCAACATCCCTTGTGACCACCTTTGGAATAGCCTGCATTATTACTATTCCTGAGGGATGCAAAGGAGAAATAAATAAAACACAAAGAAAATAAGTAAGAATGATGTAGAGTTCCCTAACTTCTTTTTTTTCAGCATTACCTTGTATCACCTGAAGTTGGTCTGAGGCTTTGTTTCTATATTTTGCAAGACAGGAGCCAAATTAAACTGTGAGAACTACCAAAAATCTTACTTTGTTGGTTTCTGTTGAACTTCACTACATCTGACTGTCTGTCATGCCCTGATGGTCAGCGACAATTTATTCTCTTACAAACTGCCAATACCTAGCAAAACATCTCTTTCCAGTATCCACACAACTACAGAAGTATGGATATACATTCATTAAACTTTCCAAGGCTGAAAGATGCACCTAACACTGGACATCATATCATTCACTAGTTACCCCCTGGAAAATTGCAAGATGACAAAGCAATACTTAGGACCAAGCTCTGTTTTATTCTATACCATTCAAAATCCAAACTCACCCGTTAGTCTTCTTTTGAAAGAAATGCTGGTTAATACAGCATAGTGGATAGGTTAGAGGCCTGGGAATCATAGAATATCCCAAGTTGGAAGGGACCCATAAGGATCATCAAGTCCAACTCCTGGCCCCCTCCAGGCCCAGCCCCATCACAGCAGATGGCTGAGAGCGTTGGCCAGATGCTGCTTGAACTCAGCCCAGCTCGGGGCGGTGACCACTGCCCTGGGGAGCCTGTTCCAGGGCCCCAACACCCTCTGGGGGAAGAACCCTCTCCTGATCTCCACCCTAACCCTCCCCTGGGGCAGCTCCAGGCCGTTCCCTGGGGTTCTGTTGCTGGGCACCAGAGGGAGGAGATCAGCGCCTGCCCCTTGGCTCCCCCTCGGGAGGAAGCTGGAGGCCGCCATGAGCTCTGCCCTCAGCCTCCTCTTCTCCAGGCTGAACAAGCCCAGGGCCTTCAGCCTCTCCTCATACATCATCCCCTCTGAAAGGCAGATGCAACAATTTCTGTTTTATCTGCTGCTCCTTACTTGCTGTATAACCTTGAGCAAAGGGTTTCAGCTCCCTGTGACTCAGTTTCTGCTCTTTCTAATGTAAGGTAGGAACTATGTTTTCTGTATTTCTACAGCAGACAGAGCAGTATTATCCCATTCCCACATCACACTTCCAGATATTACACCATGGTGAATAATAGAGTTTGTGAGAGAAATCAGGCCCGAATCACTTTTTTTTTAAAAAAAAGCTGCAATACCTCATTCTCATTTGTTTCAGCAATTTAGGAAACATACGTTCCACAGTGCACTGAGCCATTTCTAATACGCCCAGCTGCGCAGGTTGATAGGCTAGAGATAAAACGATGCTGCTAATGAAAAACAGCTGCTCATTAGTCAGGAGAAAACTGGGTAGGATGTTTAGAGATACAATTATTTTTACTGTTCTTGTCCCTTTTACGGTTATACAGAAATTATATTATTATCAAATCATGTTAGATGGTGTCTCAGGTTGAACATTTTAAAAATGAATGTGGTTCATTAACAACATGATGAATATTTAAGCAGGATTACAGAGCATAATGAACTTCCTTTAATTTTTTTTTAAATAGAAAAAGCCCTATAAATTTGCTAATATTTCACTGGTTAATGTTGCAATTAGGTGTGCAGCATCTTTTCCCAGCTTCCTGCACGTCTCTCCGTTACTGCTGACTCTGACTTTAAGTCTGATGCAAAGGGCTGCAAAACTGCATGCGTTTTTCCTTGAACAGCAGTCAGAAGCAGGCTGATGCTTTAAGTCCAATCTAAGAGCTAAGCAGTCTCCTCACCTACAAGAAACCCTGGTAAAGAAAAGGAAACAGAGACAAACAGTCTGCTCTGATGCTCTGTATCTCCAAAGTAAAACAAAATCGAAAGCTCATTCTCTGAATAACCCTTTTTTTTTTTTGCAATCTTAAGGTGTTTCTCACAAAATTGACTGGAGTTGCACAGTTGCACAAGACTTTCCTCTTTAAGATTCTTCCACTTTGAGAAAAAAGACAAGCAATGCAAGAAGTAGACAGAAACAACTGAATATATCTGTTGCTAAAAATTCTTCAAAAAACCTAATTATTTCATTGCCAGAGCCCCCTTCACTTGGGGTTCAGACCCCTATACTAGAAAGTTTGTTGCAGAAATTTTAATATTTGTGCCATGAATAGAGTAGGCTTAGTGCTTTTGGGTCTGTACTGATCAGGCAATCTTCAGTTCAATGGGAAGGGAAGGGAAAGGGAAGGGGAAGGGG